>CAWUFW010024419.1:0-60748 GCA_963921515.1 Calotriton arnoldi | reverse complement strand
TCCTGTTCTCCGACCGAGGCGAATCCGGAAACGCAGAATCGAGTCGCACGGAAGGGAAAATGCAGCTCCGTCCGGCCGGTAACAAGTACGATGCGCGTTTCCGTACGCGCCGAACCCGCCGCTACGCACGGCACGTCAAAGCATCCGGGAGAGGCGCACATAAGCTCCGATTCGCGCCACAACACGATCCACGGCTACGAGGCGAACACGCCAGCGACGAGGACGACGCGAAGCGACGAGGACGACGCGAAGCAACGAGAAAGACGAACGACACGAACCAACCATGAATCCCTTCGTCCCGATCATACCAATATTCTACATTTACTACCGGAACAGGCACGGACGCGTACGGCGCAGAAGGTAAGTCAGACACCAACCACAAAACACATACAACACGCACACGACACATCACACACACACAGAGGGATGCAGAATTTACTTACACCAGCAACAGCAGCACCATAGGGGCGGGATGCCCATCACCAATGCCACATATGCACACAGGGCCTGAATGCGCACCACCACCCCTACCCAGGGGGGCCGGATGCCTACCACCACTACCACCCTTAGCCAGGGGGTGCCAGATGCCCACCACCACTACCACCCTTACCCAGGGGGGCTGGATGCCTACCACTACTACCACCCTTAGCCAGGGGGTGCCAGATGCCTACCACTACTACCACCCTCACCCAGGGGGCTGGATGCCTACCACTACTACCACCCTTAGCCAGGGGGTGCCAGATGCCCACCACCACTACCACCCTTACCCAGGGGGGCTGGATGCCTACCACTACTACCACCCTTAGCCAGGGGGTGCCAGATGCCCACCACTACTACCACCCTTAGCCAGGGGGCTGGATGCCTACCACTACTACCACCCTTACCCAGGGGGCTGGATGCCTACCACTACTACCACCCTTAGCCAGGGGGTGCCAGATGCCTACCACCACTACCACCCTTACCCAGGGGGTGCTGGATGCCTACCACTACTACCACCCTTAGCCATGGGGGTGCCAGATGCCTACCACTACTACCACCCTTAGCCAGGGGGCTGGATGCCTACCACTACTACCACCCTTACCCAGGGGGCTGGATGCCTGTCACTACTACCACCTCTACCCATGGGGGGCTGGATGCCTACCACCAACACCACCCCCACTCATAGGATGGACAATGCATGACACAACCAGCACACCACAACCTAGGGAATGCAAGAAAAGACATCCCCCAACACCATGACAAGCGTGTGTAGACTGTGTCAAATGCCTACAACACTGAACATGACTTTGAACATACAATGTGACCCCCTATCACATGTGCCACACATATGTGTGTGGCCCCCACAATGCAAGCAGGCCATGACCATTGTGGCAATGGGGTCCAAACCCCCATCATCACAGTGACCAAAAGGTAAGTGTGGGGTCCATAGCTGAAGCACATTTTGAACAGTGTGGCAATGGGGTCCAAACCCCCATCATCACAGTGACCAAAATGTAAGTGTGGGGTCCATAGCTGAAGCACATTTTGAACATTGTGGCAATGGGGTCTAACCCCCATCACCACAGTGACCAAAATGTAAGTGTGGGGTCCATAGCTGAAGCACATTTTGAACAGTGTGGCAATGGGGTCCAAACCCCCATCATCACAGTGACCAAAATGTAAGTGTGGGGTCCATAGCTGAAGCACATTTTGAACATTGTGGCAATGGGGTCCAAACCCCCATCATCACAGTGACCAAAATGTAAGTGTGGGGTCCATAGCTGAAGCACATTTTGAACATTGTGGCAATGGGGTCCAACGCCCCATCATCACAGTGACCAAAATGTAAGTGTGGGGTCCATAGCTGAAGCACATTTTGAACATTGTGGCAATGGGGTCCAAACCCCCATCATCACAGTGACCAAAATGTAAGTGTTGACAAAGAAAGAGCTGCAACTGCCAAACTGCATGGATGATTCCTGGTCACAGAACATAAAACACATCAGTGGCAAAGTAGTGCATGTGTCCCATTGCAACATAAATTGGGGGAGCCAAATACTGCAGTGCAAATAAGACATACCTTTGGCCATGTGCAGACAAACAACACCCATGGGGGCTGACACTGTCAACATTCATCAATGACACAATGACAGAAGTGACCATCAGAATGCAGACCCACATATTTGCACCAATGGGCACACAAATGCAGATACCCTGTGGAGACTGTAGATGTGAGGTGAACAGATACCATACCATGGCAGCAATGGGACACACAAACCATGATCATTGTGCTGACCGATGACCTAGGAGTCCCAGGGACAGCAGGGGAAAGCCACCAAACTACATACAGCCAATGGCACACCCAAGATATGCCAATGCAGTGGTGCAGATGCACAAACACAAACAGGCAGACCCACACTGCACATCATACACAACAGGTGAGGGGGGTGCCAGTGTCCCCAGGCAACCACACAACACATGAGGAGACCTGAATACCAATCATACAGATGTGCATACAGTGCCACACAAAGGTAACTCATGGATCCAAATCCCCTATGTGGGCAAGCAGGCATTGTCAGATGAGAGGGAGCACAAATCACACATGTCACACAGGCACGTAGGAACAGCAACTGACACAGCAAGACACAGACACACCACAGCACTACTCCCCAGGGCCCCCACAATGTGGTGACCCTGGGCTGCATTACAATCCCACTGTGATGACAAAGCTAAATGTCGTTCACACTGTGAACCACAGTCATGTGTCCTGAGCAACAAACTACCATCACACCTACACAAGCACAAATCAATCAGCATGGCCAGTAAGCCAAGGCCAACATGGAGGCAGGGGCCTAGCCGGGCAACAACTCTCATCTGCACACACTCAACACCACACCCCTCGACCTCCAACAATGTGCAGCAGTGAAGCACACATGCACTGGTGACATTGCACATGCACCCATGACTATTCCAGGGTGGTGGGTGGGAACCAAGGTGCAGAAACACATCACACATGGCCACTCAACAAGACTCCTGAATGTCTGACACACTGCACACTACGCTGTACATGGACATGACGGCAATACCACACCAACCAATGGGATCCCAGCCACAGTCACACACCAATGAAGAAGCCAAGGTCACCCACAAAGAACACACATAGACAACAACCAACATTGCAGCCCGGACCCTGAGGAGTGCCAGCAGTCACACACACAACGTGTCACAATCACTGAAAGATAACACAAACTGGAAATCACATGACAGGGGCAAACAACAAGTGCCAAGGGGAAACCTGACTGTGACCCATCTGCGTCTGCACACAAACTCAGCCCTGACAGCAAACACACCTATGGGTGACACCCTGATGACCAGTAATGTGCCATGCACCCACATCACAGAGAACCCAGGGAGAAGACTTTGGGGGAACATAGGTCAACTCAGCAAGCATCACAAACAGGTACAACACTAGGGATCACAGCATGCACAGCTAAACGGAAGTGAACACACAGACATGCACATACAACACACACCTTGGGCGCAGGCAATGTCACAGGAGTACACACTGCCATGAGGGGACTCCACTCCTGTGTGAGGAAAGCTGTGCCATATGTTGCCTCAGTAGGGCCCCATCATGTCAGCTGAGCACTTGGTCACACAATCAACAATTAGCACCAAATGAGGGCTCCCGTCACATCAGCCTGGTCATGGAAGTGCCAACGAAATCATCAGCACAGATCCAACACACTTGTATAGCAATGTTGCACTGACAACACAGATGAGTCCTTCCCCATTGATGCCCAAACCTGCATGTCCAGTGGAGATGGCCACACGGTCAGGGAAGTAGACGAATTGAACAATGGCAGGCACAACAGATGTGCAGGGGTGGAAGCCACAGATGTGAAATAGCTAATGTAAGTAGGAAATCCCATTGCCAAATACTGAACACATGACACCCTCAGATGCTGCTATGGATGACATGGATACACCACAGGATAGGACACATTCCCCCTGGACCACATGGGTTCCTGCACAGTAACACTTCATTATCATGAGACCAAATATCACCATCACTGCAGCAAGGGCATGGTTAGCATCATCAACAACATGTACATCAGAAGCATAAGCACTAGAGAACAGAAAGTTGCTTTATTCAGCATATGTGTGTAATGAAAACTGAAAGTCCAGAAAAACACAAAGGCCAATGGCCAGTCCATTGTCAAAGTCCAAACAGGGTGACAGTGGCAGATGTCACCCTACGCATGCCTGCACAAAACCAGGGACAATCCACTAGGAGGGGCAACCGGGGGCAGGCCAGGCACCGCAGGGACAGGATCAGGGCTCACCAGGAGGAAGCAGGGAAGGGGTGGTGGGTGCTGGAGAGCCACTGACAACTGCAGTGGAGGTGTCTGACATGGTGTGTGCCGGCACAACTGGGGGGCATGACTCAGATGTTGTGGGTGCCGGCACGACTGCAGTGGACCCTGCAGATGGAGTGGACAGGTCCGCCACTGCAGTGCCCAAGTCAGACAGGGTGGTAGTGGACTCCACTGCAGTGCCTACCACCAGGGGAGGAGAATGGGGAACAGGCAAGGTGGGCTGGACAGAGGGGGAGGACACCCTCACCACATCAGTGGCACAGACAAGCGCAGCGGGGGTGTGGTGCCGGGAGAGCAAGTGGCAGGGGGAGAAGGCCGGATCCTCTTGGGGATGGTATATCTGTGGGTGGGGGAACCTGGGGCAGGGTGTGGTGGGGGCACCTGTGGAGTGGGGGCCTGAGGGATGGAGGAAGGAGACCTGGTGCCTGAGCTGCAGGGCGGCGGCGGGGTCTTGCTCTTACGACTCCGGGGGACTTGCGGGTGGGGGCCTCAGTCTGTCTGCGCCTGGGGAGGGTGTCCGGGGGCGAGGGGCACTCTGCTCCGTGTGGGTGGGCTTCCTCTTCCCCCTGAATGCTGTATCAGCTGGATCGGAGGGGAAGAGGCCGAGGTCACTGAGGAAGAGCCGCTGGGTCTTTGGGGTTGCAGGTGAGGCAAGGGAGGGTGCTTTGGAGGGAGAGGCAACTGAGGACTGCGCAGTGCTCGTGGATGCGTGTGTGTGTTCCAGGGCCCCATCCCCTGTGAGTCTGGTTTCAGTCCCCTGACTGTGCGTGCGTGTGCGTTTTGTTTGTGGCGTGTGTGTCTGTGTGCTGGATGTGTGTGTGCTGGTGTGTGCCTGTGCCGGTGTGTGTGTGCTTGGGACGGGTAAGGTGCTGGGGAGTGTGGATGGAGCAGAGGCAGGAGGGGTGAGGGACTGTCTGAGGAGGGACACTGCTGCCGTCAGGGAGGAGTCCATGGACCTATTGCCCCTCTGTAGGTCAGACATGCCCGATGAGATGCCCTCCATGAACGACACCAGCTGAGTCAACAGAGCGGTGTGCGCATGGAGGACACTCAGCATGGCTGTCTGCCCTACATGGAGCTGGCGAAGGAGGTACACAGACTCCTCACTCAGGGCAGCAGGGGACACAGGGGCAGGGGGTGCGGTGCCTGGCCCAAAGGAGACACGCTCCCGAACATGGGAGCCTCCACGGACCTGGGGAATGGGAGCCGATGGGAGGGCGGTGGTGGTGCTGGTGGTGGCGGGACAGCAACACTAGCTGGGGTGTGGTGGCTGCTGACACCCGCCTCCATAAGGGAGTCATCCTCCGAGTTGCTCTGGTCCTCAGCTGAGGTGGATGGTGCTGAGGACTCCTCGGTGTGGCTCCCCTCGCCCTCCGTGCCACTGGGTCCCTCCGACCACTCCTCGGCTGCTGACCCAGTCTGGCTCTCCGGCTCCTCCTGGTCCGTGGAGCTGTCCCCTTCCGTGGCCGTGGATGTATCTGCAAACAATGGGGAAACAGACAGACATCAGTCACCTGCACCAAACGCACACACCACTGTGAGCACAGCACATTACAGAGCAAGCCCTGGCATCATTAGTTGTACATTGCTAAAAGTGCCCTAACTGAACAGGAGAAGCCAATTGTCAGTCTGATGCCAACCATGGCACTCACATCCCACATGGCCTTGCACCCATCTGTCTGGTGTCTGTTGGATAGCAACACCCCAGTGTGGACACATGCACCAACTACACAGTAGTTGGACAGTGCAGAGGACACGGTGTAGCATGTGGACATGCACACATCACAACTCTTGCCACTGAGTCAGTACAGGTTTCCGGATGAAAGGGACGCCCAGAGTCAAATAGGAAATGCATGTGATGCATACCAGCGACAGACACCATGATGCACCCATGTCCTGATAGCCATCGCCACAATGGTGTGCATGTAGCACATGTCACTCCCCTGCAGGATCACCAATAAGTAGACACATGCCATGGCGGAGGCATGACTGCTAAGTCATACATCACTGTCTCAGTGATGTATGACTTGGCAGCCAGACAACAACACTCTGCACTGTGTCACAATAGTAGGTCATGGGGAATGCAAGTCCTGGAGCTGCACAAGTGCACATGTACATCCCCCACACAACACATCATCTTAACCCTCATCTGTCCAGGTCATACCGATTGGACATATGGGAGACCTGTGACACTACCCTCTGAACCTGAGCCCCTCACAATCTGCTGTGAATGGGGAACAGCTGCCTGAACTTCACATTCGCATACCCCAGTCTGCACGGGCAGCTGATCAAACACCTATGTGACACACAAGTATCGTCTCCTATGGTCACATCTCCAGTGGCATGCTGAGCCCCTACCGAGAAACACCCCAGCAGTCCTGGCAACAAATCCACAGCACACTGACACAGAGGCAGACACCTGAGGGGTCAAATCACTGCGCACAATGTGTCAGCTGATACACGGGAGTGGGAGTACAGAGTGCATTGCATGGCCTGGAGTAGGCATGACTGTCCTGCCCCACATGAATGAGGGATGAGCCCTGGACAGTGGATAGCTGGCTATGTATGTGTGACACACGTAATCTGCACACTCCTGGGGCCCAAACATTGTTCCCACCCGCTGCATGGGTGTGTGCCACATACCCCAGGCACATGTGGTGGCTCAGCTCAGCAAGTGGACCGCATATCAAAGCAACACGCAGATTACATGTCCGAACACAGGCGTTGTGTGAACAATGGACCCACCCATGATGCCCACAACAGAGTTAGGGAAACAGATGCTGTCCCCCACCTTTAGTGAAGCAAACTGCAAGGACACAGTCCCAAGTGACACAATTCCCTGAATGTAAGGGCCACACCTGGGTATCAGATGAGGAGTGGGCAGTGCACAATAGAGGGACATGGCTCCTGGACAACATGACTGCTGTACTGTGGCAGTTTAACCAGGCCAGAGGAGGGCACATAGCATGTAATACAGAGTTCACAGTGCAGTCTTTGACTCACCCCCTCCTTGCTGCTGTCTGGCCTTCAGCTGCCCATCCAGGTCTGGAAACACCACCGCCAGGATCTGGAGCATGTGGGGGTCAGGGTCCGTGTTCCGCCCTCCTGCGAGGAGGCGACAGCTTCAGCTGGACCCGTGCAATCCTCCGGGTCCAGCCCCGAAGGTCCTGCCACCTCTTCTGGCAGTTGCGGATCCGGCGCTTGTAGACCCCCACGGACCGGACAGCCCGGACGATGTCCTTCCAGATCTCCTGCTTCCGATGGGCATTAACCTGTCAGGATGACAAAGTGAAAAGGCCATTACTACACATGCAACATATCCGTGCATGACACAGTTGTATATACATGTCTCAATCACAGGGGCACATGATGTACACAGGCAGTGCAACGCTGCCCATGGACAGTTTGCCAGACGTCACTACATGGTATCATTGCATGGGAAGTAAAACCTTGTTCAAATGCACTGTCACTGCACCATACCTGTCCAGTGCATGTCACTACACACTATGGGGGTGACAACTACTCAGTGAGCCTGCTAGCCAGTGGCGTGCAGACTTTCAGCCTTGCTAGTCAGACAAAATGCACATTCAGAAAGGCAGTGCACAGAACACTCACCTGCTCCCCTGGTGTCCCATACAGCTTGCTGTACTGTGGAAGTAGGCTGTCCAGCAGGGCCTGGTTCTCCTCAAGGCTGAAGGCTGGGGCTCTCTCCACAGTACGTGCCATTGCAGGGTCCAGAGGGGCAGAGACAGCAGCAGTGCAGTGGCAGATGTCGTCCTGGAGCATGTAGTGCAGGCAAGTGAGCTCTCAGGGGAACAGCCAGCAATATATATGTGCTGGAGAGGCAGATACTGTCCCTTGTGTCCAAAGTGATAGGTCCAAGTCGTTTGCATCTTCTGAATCTGGCCAATCCATGGAATAGCAGCACCAATACACGCCCACAGCATCCTTCAAATCTTCAACTTCATGACATACATGATTTTGCAACATTGTTGTGGGTGACCAACTGAATTTCCAGCAACCGACTCGTTCGAATTTCGAAAACGCGTCCGTTGCCAGGCTAGGCCATTGTCAATGGGTGCGCACCGATCGGTCCATTGCTGATCAACGCGTACAGGGGTACAACGCGTACCCGCACACATTGAATGCAATGGGCCGGCCGGGGGCACCGATCGGTCCATTGCGGTACAACGCGTACAGGGGTACAACGCGTACTCGCACACATTGAATGCAATGGGCCGGCCGGGGGCACCGATCGGTCCATTGCTGATCAACGCTGCACAGGGGTACAACGCGTACCCGCACACATTGAATGCAATGGGCCGGCCGGGGCACCGATCGGTCCATTGCGGTACAACGCGCACAGGGGTACAACGCTGTACCCGCACACATTGAATGCAATGGGCCGGCCGGGGCACCGATCGGTCCATTGCGGTATCAACGCGTACAGGGGTACAACGCGCACCCGCACACATTGAATGCAATGGGCCGGCCGGGGGCACCGATCGGTCCATTGCTGATCAACGCGCATAGGGGTACAACGCGTACCCGCACACATTGAATGCAATGGGCCGGCCGGGGGCACCGATCGGTCCATTGCTGGTACAACGCGTACAGGGGTACAACGCGTACCCGCACACATTGAATGCAATGGGCCGGCCGGGGCACCGATCGGTCCATTGCTGATCAACGCGTACAGGGGTACAACGCGTACCTGCACACATTGAATGCAATGGGCCGGCCGGGGCACCGATCGGTCCATTGCTGTTCAACGCATCCCTGTACAAGTGACTGGCATATGTCACCATGCCTGTCTCAGATGGACATATGCCAGCCACAGATAGCTCCCAGGGAGTGAGGGGCACACCTACAACACGACAGCCTGTCCAAACTGTATGATAAGGCATGTAAGGCTGCATTTCCTATTGTGTGTATGTTGGTGTACATGTTGTCCTGTGGGTGTCACCTGGGGGCAGCCACCCCCAGGCTGTGCACGTGTTCATGGGGACAGGATCCTGGGTGTTACGTGTACATGACCACTGTGATGTGCAACTGTTCATATCTGTGCATGTGCCATGGTCACATTTCACGGTGGTGTATGTGTATGTCATGTCACATACCCCGTGAGTCCCATGTGGGACGGTATGTTTGAGCCAGGGTGTCCCAGTGGCACAATAGTGATGGTCCTCCACAGTCTGTGTGCATGTAGTGTTTACAATGTCTCTGATTTCATGTGCACAATGGGAGACAGTCTCCACATCCACGTTGTGTGTGCATGGACTTTGATGTTGTGCGTGTGTGTGTCACAGACGTCCATGTCTGTCCTGCAGTGGCAAGTGGGACCACTACCTGTGGGGGTCATAGTTGTTTTGCTGTGGTGTATACATGATACTCCATGTAATGCCAGTGTCCATGTGGCAATACAGGGTCCCTGGGAATGTACCTGTCGTTGAGCTGTGATGCCTGGGGCACATCTGTCCTCACATGTCACTGTGGGGGGTGATTGTGACACGGCAGCAGGAGATGGGAACTGTGACACGGCCTCATGATATCCAATGGGCCAACCTGGGACTTATTGATGCCACTTGTTGAACCGTGATGACAGATGTTGGCCATGTATGTACCATACATGTCCTTACGGAACTGCACACTTCATGTAGTTGTGCCTCATAATGATGTATGTTGGGATATTGAGTGTGTTCAATGCCGCATATGTGGGCTGACTGACAATCTTGCTTTCTTCTCCTCTGCACTGCAGGGCTCCTGCTGTCCATCGACCATTCCCAGACCTGGCAACGATGGTGGAACGGGACAGCATCCGACGGTACCGCTTCACCAGGCAGCTGATTGAGGATTTGGCAGTGCAGTTGGCCCCACATTTGCAGCCTGGCCGGCCGTATCCTACAGCGCTGACCCCCAAGGTGAAGGTGATGGCAGCCCTACACTTCTTTGCCACCGGTACCTTCCAACATACTGTGGCGACTGCTGGTGGGATGTCACAGACCATGTTGAGCCGTGTGCTCCGCGATGTTTTGGTGGCAATGTTGCTATTCCTGAACCGGTACATCTATTTCCCTAGACTGCAACGACTCACTGACGTGAAGAGTGACTTCTATGCCCTGGGGAGGATGCCGCATGTCATTGGCTCCATTGATGGGACACATGTGGCTTTGGTACCACCACAGGCCCAGGAGCAGGCCTACAGGAACCGCAAGCACTACCACTCGGTCAATGCACTGGTGGTGTGTCTTGCAGATATGACCATCACACACGTGTGTGCCCGTTTCCCTGGTTCAGCACACGATGCCTTTGTGATGAGGAGTAGTCGCATCCCCAGGATGATGGCACAGATGCAGAACCAGCGTGCCTGGCTTGTCGGTGTGTACTGACTTTGTGCCATTGTGTGTGATCTGATCTGTAGTATTCCGCCCACTTTTCCAAGTCAGCTAATGTGCACTTGTCTGTCCGTAGGTGACTCGGGATACCCCAACATGCCGTGGTTGCTGACACCCCTCAGGAACCCTGTGACACCAGCCCAGATGCGCTACAATGAGGCACATGGTCGGACCAGGAGAGTGATTGAGCGGACATTTGGTCTCCTGAAGAGCCGCTTCCGCTGCCTGGACAAGACCGGAGGGTCCCTCCCATATGCCCCTGCGAAAGTGTGCAAGATTATCATCGTCTGCTGCATGCTCCACAACCTGGCAGTGCGGAAGGAGTTGCCTCTCATCCAGGATGACAATGACCAACATCCGCCACCTGTGGAGGATCCTGGCCTGGACCACGATGCCAGTGATGATGATGATGATGAGGGTGATGTCCGCACACAGCTCATCACCAACTTCTTTAGCTGAATGTGAGTATCCTGAGGTGTCATGTCAATGATGTGAGTTGGCATGATATGTGTAGGTGGTGCTCTGGTGCTGTTGGAGTGTGTCCATGGGCTACTTGACTGGATGTGTGTAGCGATGTGTGCTTACAGGTGGTCTGTACTCCCCAACAGTGTTGACATGCTAACTTGGTTCTGGGTGGGTATCTTGTAACATGTATTGTGCATGAGTTTTGCTGTTCTGTCCTGTTCTCCATTGCTTTTGACTGTGTGTCATTTCTGTCCTTCACAGGGTACTTTCAGATTCGTTTGGTCAACTGTGTCCACCGACGACGTGATTGTACTTCCAGGGTGGTAGCTGTTGTGTCCCTACAGGTGATGTGCGCCACACCCATGGACTTCCTTCCTTCTACAGTTGTTGACTGTGTGCCCGCTGCCAGGTGGGATTACCTTGCATCTGTAGTGGTTACGACATGTTGCAACTGTGTAATAAACCTGTGCTTCACTTTGTGATGTGCGTTGTCTGTGGTCACACATTTGACTGCCATTTGCTTACTGCACCTGTGGGCTACTTGACTACAACTGGGAATAGGTGTGGTGTCTGTGCATTGCACCGTCTTCCCTGGCAACATCAGTGTAGGCAATGAGTCAGATGGCCTAGGTGTGTATGTGTTGTGTAGCCCTGGTGGTGTGTCTCCCTCATATGTGTCACGTTGCCTTTACTCACATGCCTGTGTTGTACTTGCTGTTGCAGTTCGCATACACAGTGTAATTTTGCAGTTCATCATCCCCATAACAGCACCCACGTTGGAATCACAACAGAGGCAAGTATGGTGTATTAGTGTGTTTATTGTGATACATTTGTGTGAATAGTGCATAGGATGGGTAGTGCTGTACATATATCTTGCAATCAGAAGTTCCTAGGTGAATTGAAAGTCCTGGTAGACAAAATCCCCAGTATCGGGGCCACAGTTGTCTGAGACATTGGTCCAACTTGTACTCCCCATGCAATGTGTGGGAGTTGTGTTGCCGTCAACAGGGTGAACAGTCTGTGCACAAAGGTGAACATCCAGAACAGGTTCAGGCTTCCTGGGAGTTGCGCTTGGCCATCGGCCTCTCACTTGCCCCTCCTCGGACGACCCCTCTTCTTTGGGGGGCCCCTCAAGTACAGGCTGCTGCGGTGCAGGGGACTCTCCGCCAGAGTCATCCTCCCTCCCTGTGGCAGTTGCAGTTTGTTCAGCACCAGATGTTGTTGGCACACAGGGAGGTGTGGACTGGTTGCTGTTCATCTGGCGGAGGCATTGTAAAATGTCCCTGTGCACCGCCGTCATCTCATGCAGTGCGTCCCACTTGGACTCCACGCGGGACATGTGTGAGTCCAAGCGGGCATGATGGGCAGCCTGCTGCTGTTTCATGTCTCTGAGGAGCCCCACTACCTGGCTGAGATCTCCGGTGCTGGACTGGTACGCATCAGCTATGCGTACCAGTTGTGGGTCATCATGCACACCAGCAACCTCTGCAAGCAGCGACCTCTGTCTCCCACTCCTCCCACCACCCCTGCCGACATGTGCAGTGCGTGCAGTGGCACGCACAGATGACCCTGGTCCACCTTGGGGGTTGGTGGTGGTGGTGGTGTCCATGGCCCCACGTTGGTCCAGGGTCCCTGTGCTGGTGTTGCTCCTTGTTCTGTCCATGTCGGCAGGGATGGTATTTGTGGTGACAGTCGTTGGAGGGGTGGGTGCAGGGGGTGCAGCTGGTGGTCCTGCTGGTGCTGCAGCTGGTGGTCCTGCTGGTGCTGCATGTAGACTTGCACCGGATGTGCCAGGTTGGTCTTCTTCGTCCGAGGAGGGCAGAGGCTGTACGACACCAGTGAGCTCCGCATCCTCTTGAGCCTGGGACTGGGACTCCTCAGCGTCTGCTGCTGTGTCCCCATCATCACCTGTTTTTGGGAGACACACACAATGTATGTTATGTTTCTGCAGGCATCAATGGTTGACACACCTGACAGTTGTGACTGTGCCTCTGGGTGCGGGCCTGTACATTGCATTGTCCTAAGTCGTCACAGTCAGGGGTTGATATTGGTGTGGCACATTGTCCTGCATTATTTGGGCATTTCTATGTATTTGTTGGGGTGTGAACATGGTCTGCATTGGTTGTATTTGGTTGACAGCCGGCCCTCCTTCCCACCCAGCCAGTCAGTTATCCCACCATGGACTGTGCTTGCATTGCAGGGAGTGGAAGTTGTCTCTCAGGATGTCAGTCAGTGGTGTCCTGCTGTTTGTTGGTGCACAGTTGCCAGCAGGGCCTTGTGCTCCCCACAGCAGTAGCCAGTGTCAGCCATCTTGTGAGTCCTTCTCCACTCCCTGTGATGTGAGCATGGTTCAGGGTGGTGTTGATGGGACAGTTGTGGGGGTGAGCTATGTCTGTGACTGTGACTCCCATCATGCTATTGCCTCCACCCCACTTCCCGGCATTCCCATACTTACTTGCTTTTGTGGGGAGTTCAGTGTGTGTGGGTGTGAGGGCAATGGCAAGATGGCTGACAGTGGTGTCCTGCTGTTGGTTGGTGTGCAGTTCCCAGCATGCCCTTGTGCTCCCCACAGCAGTAGCCAGTGTCAGCCATCTTGTGTGTCCTTATCCACTCCCTGTGATGTGAGCATGGTTCAGGGTGGTGTTGATGGGCCAGTTGTGAGGCTGAGCAATATCTGTGCCTACTACTCCCATCATGCTATTGCCTCCACCCCCTTCCCAGCATGCCCATGCTTCCTTCCTTTTGACTCTGCTTCCCTGTGGGGTGGGCTGCCTGTGCTGACAGGATGGCTGGGAGTGTTGTCCTGGCAGTTGTTTGGCTAAAAGTCCCAAGAGTGTCCCTGTGCTTCACACAACATAACCCAGGGTGGTGGTTCTTTGTGGGATCTTGAGTTAGGATGTGAGGCATTGCATTCTCCCAGGTGGGTTCTGTGGAGTTTGTGTTGAGGGGGGTGTGAGGGGAGGTGCTTGTGACTATGGTCAGTGCTGCAAGTCCTCCTTCCCACCCAGCCAGCCAGATATCCCACCATGGAACGTGCTTCCATTGCAGGGAGTGGAAGTTGTCTCTCAGGATGTCAGTCAGTGGTGTCCTGCTGTTTGTTGGTGCACAGTTCCCAGCAGGGCCTTGTGCTCCCCACAGCAGTAGCCAGTGTCAGCCATCTTGTGAGTCCTTCTCCACTCCCTGTGATGTGAGCATGGTTCAGGGTGGTGTTGATGGGACAGTTGTGGGGGTGAGCTATGTCTGTGACTGTGACTCCCATCATGCTATTGCCTCCACCCCACTTCCCAGCATTCCCATACTTACTTGCTTTTGTGGGGAGTTCAGTGTGTGTGGGTGTGAGAGCAATGGCAAGATGGCTGACAGTGGTGTCCTGCTGTTGGTTGGTGTGCAGTTCCCAGCATGCCCTTGTGCTCCCCACGAGCAGTAGCAACAGTGTCAGACATCTTTGATGGGTCCTTATCCACTCTCTGTGGGATGTGAGCATGCGTGCAGTGTGGTGCTTGCTGGGCCATGTGGTGGGGCTGATGTAGAGCTGTGACTACGACTCCCATCATGCTATTGCCTCCACCCCCTTCCCAGCATGCCCATGCTTCCTTCCTTTTGACTCTGCTTCCCTGTGGGGTGGGCTGCCTGTGCTGACAGGATGGCTGGGAGTGTTGTCCTGGCAGTTGTTTGGCTGAAAGTCCCAAGAGTGTCCCTGTGCTTCACACAACATAACCCAGGGTGGAGGTTCTTTGTGGGATCTTGAGTTAGGATGTGAGGCATTGCATTCTCCCAGGTGGGTTCTGTGGAGTTTGTGTTGAGGGGGTGTGAGGGGAGGTGCTTGTGACTATGGTCAGTGCTGCAAGTCCTCCTTCCCACCCAGCCAGCCAGATATCCCACCATGGAACGTGCTTCCATTGCAGGGAGTGGAAGTTGTCTCTCAGGATGTCAGTCAGTGGTGTCCTGCTGTTTGTTGGTGCACAGTTGCCAGCAGGGCCTTGTGCTCCCCACAGCAGTAGCCAGTGTCAGCCATCTTGTGAGTCCTTCTCCACTCCCTGTGATGTGAGCATGGTTCAGGGTGGTGTTGATAGGACAGTTGTGGGGGTGAGCTATGTCTGTGACTGTGACTCCCATCATGCTATTGCCTCCACCCCACTTCCCAGCATTCCCATACTTACTTGCTTTTGTGGGGAGTTCAGTGTGTGTGGGTGTGAGAGCAATGGCAAGATGGCTGACAGTGGTGTCCTGCTGTTGGTTGGTGTGCAGTTCCCAGCATGCCCTTGTGCTCCCCACGACACAGCAACAGTGTCAGACATCTTTGATGGGCCTTTCCACTCTCTGTGGGATGTGCATGCGTGAGTGTGAGCTTGCTGGGCCATGTGGTGGGGGATGTAGAGCTGTGACTACGACTCCCATCATGCTATTGCCTCCACCCCCTTCCCAGCATGCCCATCCTTCCTTCCTTTTGACTCTGCTTCCCTGTGGGGTGGGCTGCCTGTGCTGACAGGATGGCTGGGAGTGTTGTCCTGGCAGTTGTTTGGCTGAAAGTCCCAAGAGTGTCCCTGTGCTTCACACGACATAACCCAGGGTGGAGGTTCTTTGTGGGATCTTGAGTTAGGATGTGTGGCATTGCATTCTCCCAGGTGGGTTATGTGGAGTATGTGTTGAGGGTGTGTTTGAGGGGAGGTGCTTGTGACTATGGTCAGTGGTGCGAGTCCTCCTTCCCACCCAGCCAGCCAGATATCCCACCATGGAACGTGCTTCCATTGCAGGGAGTGGAAGTTGTCTCTCAGGATGTCAGTCAGTGGTGTCCTGCTGTTGGTTGTTGCACAGTTGCCAGCAGGGCCTTGTGCTCCCCACAGCAGTAGCCAGTGTCAGCCATCTTGTGAGTCCTTTTCCACTCCCTGTGATGTGCGCATGGTTCATGGTGGTGTTGATGGGACAGTTGTGGGGGGGCAATATGTGTGACTACGACTCCCATGATGCTATTGGCTACACTGACTTGCCCAGCATACACAGAATTCCTTTCTTTCAGTGGTCTTCACTGTGTGTTGGTGTTGTGGTGGTGGCTACATGTCTGGATGTGTTTGTTAGTTCTATTTGTGCCACTGCCTAGCTGTAGTTGTAGTTGTGTTTGTACATGTGATGACACGGTTAAATGTAACTTTGAGATGGCATGTGTTGTGTTTATCTGACTGACATACACATTTTGGGATGATTCTGTTCTGGTTGCTGTGTAATTGCTATGAGTGCATGGTTTGACTCTCCCCTTGACAGTGATGTGTGTGTGTATTGTGGCAGAATATTGTGTACATTTGTTGTGTACTCACCAGGCTCTGGGATGTTCTCTAGTCCATATACGCTCACTGGCGGAAGGATGGCCCGCACCTTCTCCTCCCAGGGCCTGAGGTATACTGGCTTGGCAGGAGGGCCACTGCCGGTGTATTGGCTCAGGAGGTAGTCTTTCTTGAGCAGGTCCCGTACCCTCCTGCGCACGTCATACCACCTGTTCTGGATGTCGGTCTTTGTGCGCAGACATGGTGATTGTGCGTTCACCCTGTTGATGATCCTCTCCCACATCTTGGTTTTCTGGGAGATGGGGGTCTGTTGGACCAGTGTGCCAAACAGCTGTGGCTCTACCCTGAGGATCTCGTCTACCATGACTTCCAATTCACAATCTAGGAACTTGTGATTCTTCTTGGGGGGCATGGTGATGGGTGGTGATGGTGAGTGATGTGTGTGTTGGTGTGCAGGTGAGGGTGTGTGAGTGTGTGTTTTGCTGGGTGTATGTGAGGTAGGTATTTGTTGGTGTGCTGATGGTGTGTGGCTTGTGTGAGGGATGAGCTGTGGGTGTGTGGTTGCTGTCTGTTGGGTGCTGGCAGTAGAATGGCATTTGCAAAGGATCATGGTTGGGATTTGTGTCCTTTATATGGGTGGAGTTGTGGGTGTGTCTTTGTTCTCTGTCCCCACCCCCCACAGTATTTATTGGCTTTGTAATTGCTTGTTTGGCCTTTTTTTGTGTAATTTTTCCTTTGTACTGTCTGTGCATGTTGGAAACGTTCTTGTGACCGAGTCGGACCCTGCATTTGTCTCGTACCGTGTTCTCCGTTTCGTTCACGCTGTGTTTGTGCAGTTTTCTATGCTGCGTACGCGTCGGTCGCGGTGTTTTGTGTTACTTCGGCTCGGTTTTGTATGCGTGTCGGTCGTACGGCTTGTCCTCCGTACGACTCGGTCGTGGTTTTCGCGCCTTGCATCGTACTTAGCGGTTTGGAGTTCGAGTGTACGTTTCGGTTGGATTTGTTCCGGGTGCGTGTCGGTCGGTACGATTCGCGTGTTTTTCCGTCCGGATTGCTGTTTTCCGTGCGGCACGGTCGTTCGGCTTGGGTTCAGTACGTGTCGGTCGGATTTTGCACGCCTTGTATCGTACTTGGCGTGTCGGGCGCCACAGGTACGTGTCGGTCAGAATTAATTCCGGCTCCGAGTCGGTCGGTGCTTTTTCCGGCCCGAATCGGAATCGAGCCCTCTGTCTTTTAGAAATAATACTACATTTTGAAATGCTCCAAACTTCTAATTAAAATTACAATTTTGATTTTTGCAGGATTTCGTGAATTTAATACATTATTTTGTAATTTATTAATCTGTTTGATATGCACTGGTTTCTGTATTTTTGGGTACTTTTTGAGTTTCAAGCCATAGAAATTGCTTAGGTGGGTGTCCTCGGCATCCAGTAGTGATTCAGTGGGAGTCCACAGAAGACAATAGGTTAAAAACCACTGGCCTATACATTTCCTTAAATGTTGTGAATCTTTTTCATGTTGTCTTTCTCTTACAGGGGTCCAGTGCTGATCACCAACATGCCAGATCTCTGCCTTTCTGGTGTTTTGGTCACTGGGAACTTTTTCTGATTGCTTGGAGCTGGACATCTGTGTGTTGTTACTGGAGGCCATCTCTGGTGTCTTTCGATACCATTATGCAGTCCTTGGTGCATAGGTAGGTCCCTTCTTAGGGGTATATTCACAAGAACGTGTGATAACTACCGCAAGAGTAGCGTAACGCAACTTTCAATATCGCAGCCTAGCGCGGGAAAATAACCCTGTGTCAACGTGGAATTCACAACAAGGCGTTAGCATGCGATAGTCTGTTGAAACCGCGTACAATGTCCGCGATACAACCACCACGATGGAGATAAAAACACAAATCACAACACCAAAAAACACGCGATGGGCCAAAGCGCGATGTGGAAATCAGCGACAAGCAGCGCCAGGCCTGCAACACACACCTGGCAGGTGTCAGAAATCACCATAAAAGTAGAAAATACACCCACACACAAACTGACCTACACCCAAGCACCAAGGAGGCAGCCGGAGCAGGCGCAGACGACGAGCGCAACCCCACAAGCACCACGGACGACCAGCCTGGGACCTCGGGGACAGGGAAGGGCAAGGACAAGAAGACCAGGAAAACCAAGTTCAGTCCGCAGGCGAACAGGATCATAGTCACGGAGGTGATGGAACACCATCAACAACTCTTCGTCACCTCCAACGTGTCATTGGGCACCAAAAATGGAATATGGCGGGACATCGTCGACAAGGTGAATGCCGTCGGAGAGCACAAGCGGACAATGGACGAGGTCAAAAGGCGATGGAATGACATCAAGCGGAAGACCAAGGAGAAACTCAGGACAACCAGAAGGCAGCAACGCAGACCGGAGGTGGGGGCCCAGCGCCACAGCTAGAGCTGGATGACATTGGAGGAGCTGGTGTCGACAGTCATCAGTATGGATACTGTGGCCGGAGTCGGGGGACCGGACACTGCTCAACAGGACACAACACAACCGCAACAGGGTGAGTGACCACCAGGTACTGGGGGGACGGGGGAGATGGCCACAATGGCACACATGCACAAGCAAGCAGGGCACAGTGCACACCCACAATGACCCTGGGTCCTTGTCCAGACCCACAGACTGTCACAATGTACAATGCCATGCTGTCTGAATGTCAACCTGTACCATGCGGCTACATACATGTGGACATCTTGTAATACACCATCTCCCCTTCACATCGCAGGGGCATCGTCAACACCTCCTGCAGAGCAGTCACAGCCACTCTTCACTGATGACGAGGAGGAGGACAACACCAGCATCGACACCCAAACCATCCAAGACATCATTGACCTCATCCGCCAGCAACCTCCAGGATCAGGGCAGCCCAGCTACATCCATGAGACCCCACCCACCACCCAAACCACCCAGCAGGAGGCACCCACATCCCCGGCACTCTCCCAAGACCCCCAGGAACAACAAATGGCCTTCCAACGCCGTGTGCTGGAGGGCCAGAGGGAGATGGCCGAGCAGGTGCGGGTGGTGTCGTGTGGTTTGTGGCCTCCTGGTCTACCTTGCAACGTTGTCCTGCGCCTAGCTGCCATGAGGCCCTTTTTGCGCACGTTCCTTTGTGCCGTTGTTTTTCGAGCCTCTGCTTCTGCCCGGCTATCTTAGCACTGTCTGCATTTCTATCTTTCACCTTGTCTCCTGTTCCCTTTTGGGCTACTGTCTGCACACCATGTACAAGGTCGATAAACAACGTTCCTTGTTCCTTCTGATTTGGCCAGTCCCTCGAACTTAGACATAACACTCTATTTACAGCTGCCTTGGAGAAATTCGTGTGCTTTTAATATTGTGTTTTTTCACTGTTAGAGACACTTGGAGAACAACCTTTCCAGAGAGAAGAGCTGATGATGTAAACCTTGCATCTAGATATTGAGGTATGGGGGTTCGCTAGTCAAAGCCCAGAGGTCTTCTATTTTTATAATAAACTAGAAACTAGCACGGGGAGGGTGGTAAGGTCATTTAGCCTTATATCCACTGCTTTATGAAACGCTTTCTCCGTTTGTATTCTATGGAGTTGTAACTATGCTGCTTATTTTATCATTATGCATTATGCTGATAGTACTGGCACGTGTACTGTATCTTAGAGCACGTTAGTTGAAATAAACATTTTAAACTATACAGTGTTTCTTCTTACGCGCGTTGTGGACAGGTATGAGTGAGTTATGAAAGGGTGTTCTTGCTACTGCGATTCCTGAGTGAGAGAGATACCGTGTTCTGGGTTGTCTAATCATTGGCAGCATTGTTGCTAATGAGACGCTAAAGCTAGTCGGATTAGGGTTTTAGGTGCTAAGGTTTATGGTTGGCTCAGCACTATATTCTGAGGTCCTATTATCCTGTGCATAGCTCTGTATATGTGCAGAATCCCTACAACATGGCGCAACCAACGAGTGGGGCCGCTTATCTACGAGACGCTTGAGTAATATTTGTGCTTGTCCACAACTCCCTTCACAGGCGCTTCCGGAAGCGTATGTGACGGTGATACCTCCTATATTGACATTTTTATAGGTTCTTTCAAGCTTGAAGTTGTTAAAAGGTTTCTTGAACAATACCCTCTACTGTGCTGCCACACATTAGGTTGTCGTGAACTTTTAGCCTGAAATGGCTACGCAAATTGCGGCACATAGCCGCGCAGTGCTCCGGGCTCACTTAACAGTGTATGGAGTGCCTGACGTGGGTGTCGACTTGATCTTTGTGGTACAAGCAGATCCAGCTTACCACTTTGAGGTGTTTTACTCTTGGGTCACCTTTCCAGCGGTGGATGGGGCAGATAATTTGTTCCATGAATATGAAGCCACCGTTGTTCCTAATCACTATAGACCGTATATGAATCTTGAAGAACCGCTCACGGCTTGGCAACACCGTGTTTGGTTTGATGGCGCCCTCCCCCAACCGGTTACCGCGGTTCGTTTAGGCCCATTATCAATTGATGGGGCCACTTGGCCAGTCTTGGCCGGGTATACACCACATCCCCGTTATATGACGGTGACAGTCGCTGAACTGCGACATATGCATTCGTCTTTGATACGAGTACATAGAGCTTTAGTACAATATGTTACAGGCAACATCCAGGGAGCCCCGCCTGGAGTTGCGGCCCATCCAGCTGGTGCAGGCGGTGTAACCATAAGTCCTATCATGGTGAATTCGGTGATGGGCAAGCGCCCACAGCATAAGGATGATTTTCCTTATTGGCTTGCAGAAAAATTTGACCAGCTGGAGGCAGTTTTTCCAAATACTTCTCCCGTGGAAAAACATAGGATTTTGGCGATTAGTTTGCCAAAAGACTTAGTACCCGAGTTGGCAGAATGCAACAACTGGGGTAGGGTATTCGCTGCAGTATATTCAAAGTGTTTCGGCACTCCTTCCATGACAATTCTCCCCTCTGTGATTAAACGAGTGCAGGATGAACATGGCCCTGAAGCGGCTGTGGAATTAGGGATGAGACTGGTGGGAGTGTTCGACGTAGTAGCTGAGTTGATCCTTGCGAATGTCAAGGGCGATGCAGTGAACTTTCAAGTAGCTAATGCTTTGGCTTTGGTCCCAGAATTGGACAGGCCTCGTGAATTGCCGAAAATTATTGCTCAGGCTTACAAAACCATTGGTCGCAATAGCCTGCGAGTTAAGCCTTTTGCTAAAACGCAAACACAATCGCAACAACAACCAAAAACTCAGTCTGAGAAAGATGAGAAACCAGTTTTGACTAAAAAGAGCTGGAGGTTGAAAAAACAGGGTAAGCAACAGAAGAAGCCGGGGTCGCGAGGTGCATCCCCGGTTTCCGTCTCTTCTGAACGCACTTATGATTTGCGTGATAGGGCGAGAATTAAATCTCCAGAGAGATTTCAAGTCCCTGATTCGCGTTCTCCTCGTTCTTCACAGGCACCAACATCTTCGCAGGCTGGTGGAGGAGATCGCCAGGATAGAGGAAGGGGTCGAGAGGATCCACAGGGACGAGACCAACCTCGACAACAGGTCAGAGGGAAACCAGACGATTTTCAACGTTCTCGCCCACAATTTCAGAAGAAAAAGTTGCCGCTGTAACATCGAAATATGCCACAGACGGTGAGAACGAGACTCCTGGATTGGACGTGGGCAGTGACCCTCCTAGACAGCGCCGCGGAAGTTACCATAGTGCGGGAGGCGCTACGTCCTCATGTGGAGGCGACAGCAACTGAAACATTCATTACTGTCGAGACAGCAGACACCAGAGTGGCTCCCCCTGACAGACTATATAATATTGTAATTCAAATCGAAGGTGATATACAGCGTGTTATAAAAGGGATTTTTTGGGAAAATCTGACCTCTTCGTATGACATTTTGTTAGCGGAGGCGGATTGGCCGCCCCCATTCGTACTTGCTGCGCGTAAAGGGGAGGAGGTAATCCTTCCGAGCTTTTCTCGACACGTCCCAAAAGACAAAGCAGAGGCTCTTGCAGCTGAATGGGCTGTGTCCCTGGCTCCAGCGTTATACTGCAACCATGTGGGCTGGGATGAAGAATCACCACCCCATGAAATGCCTCTGTGGTCTTTACCACAGCCACAACCCCAATATCCCATCAAACGGGAAGCTAAAGGTCCCGTTTCCGAAATTCTGACCCAGTTGGAATATCAGGGAGTGATTGAAACATGCGAGTCACCGATGAATAATCCCCTTTTCGCGGTTTCTAAACCCGATGGATCGTACCGCTTAGTTTTGGATTACCGGCATTTGAACTCTCATTGTCGGACCTTTGCGGTGCAAAACACACATAGTTCTGCGCTAGTAGACAGTCTTGTTCGTAAAAAGTATAAAACGACACTTGACCTATCCAATGGATTCTACACGCACAACTTAGCCCCGGAGAGTAGCCAATGGAGCGCTTTTACCTCCGGTGGTAAATTATTCAAATTCAGGCGTTTACCTATGGGCTACAAAACAGTCCAGGCGTATTCGCTGCTCGTGTTGTCTCTTTGTTAGACGGCATAGACCCAGATGCATGTTCGTACGTCGATGATATCTATCTGATGGACGACGAATTATTCCCGCATCTTTCCCGAGTGGACCGCATTATTCTAGAATTTGCGGTTCTAGGTTACAAGTTTAACTTTGCCAAATCTCACATTGCTGAATTTACCGTTTTGTTTTTGGGCTATGAGCTCAACAATGAAGGTAAGGGCTTAGCCCCCCATTTTCTGGAGAAATGTGCACTTCTGTGCCCTCCTACTACTCTGAAGAAACTTCAGTCTTTGCTGGGTTTTCTAAACTTCGGGCGTACTTACATCCCCGAATATGCCCAGCGTATCAAGCCACTGTATGCCTGAATAATATTTTTTTCGAAAGGAAAACATGGCGGCCGGTTGAAACACGGTCGCGGAGGTTTCCCGAGGACAGAGAGCTGATTGAGTGATTTGCGATGACCCGGTGCACTTTTTGTGGAAGCGACGTGTAGAACGTGTAGAATGTGAAGTTGGGAGCGGGGCCAAGTTTGAGTGTTCCTTTTTTAAAGTTTTTCTTTTACGGAGCTGTTTTAAGTTCATGGCTCCGGTCTGAGTGCTGCCTCGAGGCTGCCTCGAGGCTGTTCAGGAAACGGGAAGAGTTTCGGAGTTTTACTTTAAACCCTCCTGCGGGTTCCAGGCTGTAGGCGGTTCCGTTGCTTGCGCTCGAGGGTGCGACCCCTGGAGGGGTAAGCGATTCCGTGGAGGTCTGGGGATTACCCGACCGGGTCTCCTGCTGGGCTCGGGCGGCCAGAGAGCTCGGCAGGGGCAGGAGGGCTGTGGCACGGCGTCCCATCGGGGGGAGCGGCAGAGGCAGCACAAGCACGGCACTAGCTAGTGCTTTAAGCGTCTGCAAGACAGACAGTTGGCCTGCACTGGAGAAGAGGAGGTTTCTTGAGTCGGCGGAGCCCCCTAAAGCTGGGGAGTCTGCTAGCTGCTCGGCACAGGAGGTGCAGGAGGCGCTGAAAGCGCAGGAGGTAAGGCTGTCTTCTTTTGGGGTGGAAACGGAAAAAGTTGCAAAACCAGGAAAAACTCTTGAGGGGAGAAGTGCTGAGTGTGTTTTGGAAGGGATATCGTGTAACCTCACTATCGACAGGGAAGAGGCTCTTCCCCTAGTAAAACAGAAAAGCGCCTCTCAGAGCTTACAATCTAGGGGCGACGTTAGTGGAGCAGAGTTAGGTGAGTCAAGGGAAAACGCTGCTCTGGTTGGTGGTTATAATTTAAGAAGCTTGGAGGCTAGGAAAAACGGGAAGAGCACTCGGCTTAGAACCCACAAGAATACCTGTAGGTCGGAGCCTAATCTCTCTCTTAAAGCTGATGAAGGTGAATGGGTGACCCCGAAAAGGAGAAGGTCAAAAGGGAAAAAGAGGGGCTTGCAGGTTTTTAATCTAAAAATTACTCCCTCATTAAGAACTTTTTTTAAAGTGGTACCTAAGACTCTGGAACTAAAAAACCCTACCTTGGCTTCGGATCGAGACATATTGAGCCCTAACAAGTATCAGGTGCTGGCAGAATCTTTGGAGGTCGAACATTTGCCCCTCCCTACACCCTCAGGTAAACAAACAGCAAAGCTGGAAGAGGGAGGATCGCTTCCCCCTTCTGGTAATATGGAGGCACATGGTTCCCATACAGAAATAATGAAGGGTAAAGCCCCACCGGATGCTCAGGATGGTGCGGAGAGGGAGAGCTCTATGAAAGACGCATGCCATACCCAGACGAAGCTTAAGCCCCAAGAACAGCCACAAGAACAGCCACAAGCCCAGTCAGTTTCGGATCTTATTCAGCTGCTAACTATTGAAGTCAGGAATAGATTCGAAATCTCCGAAACAAATCAAAAAGAGATTAGAGCTTCCTGTGACAGTTTGGAGAAAAAACTAGATGACATCGCAGTTAGGACATCGCAGTTGGAAAGCTCAGTTAGAGATTTAACAGAACAGACTGAGGCCAATTCAAAGGAGATCATGGTTTTAAAAGGGAATGAGGCTATATTGAAGGAAAAGCTGGAATCAATGGAGAATAATCAGAGGAGAAACAATATCCGTATTCTAAAAATCCCGGAAGGTTCGGAGGGGAGGATATCAAGACCTTTGTGGCACGGTTGATTAAGCAGGGTGTGCATATGGAATGCTCTGAAGAAGACTTGGTTAAAGATATCCAGAGGGTTCACAGGGATCCCTTTAGGTTAAATCCAAAGAAACCAAAACCTAGGAGAATCCTGGTTAATTTTCTAACATATAAAATAAAGGAAGAGATACTATCTAGAGCTCTAAAACAGAAGAACTTATCGGTAGATGGAATTAACTTCAATATTAGATCAGATGTCTCCCAAATTACAGCCAATAAGCAATGGGAGTTTGGTAACCTGATAGAACCCTTCAGAAAATGGGGTGCGACGGCACAGTTAAGATTCCCCGCTAGTCTGAGGGTGATGTATAATAACAAAATGCAGACCTTTCGGAGAGTAGATGAAGCCGAGGATTTCCTCAGATCTTTATCTGACACTAGTGTGAAGTAGGAAGCTGAGGATGTTTTTCTTCGGGGTTTTTCTCCTTTGACTTTTTCTTGGTAGTCTCTATCCCCATACCTATATGATGTTATGCATGGTATACCCCTTCTACCCCATTTCTGTTCTATTTTGTTTTATTTTTTGAACTTAGTCCTGATTAAGAGATCACTTTTTCACTGTTTTTTTTTGTTTAATGTAGCAGTAGCTCTTCAACCTCGGGAAGTCTCCTTAAGGCTTAGGCTAGGCCTAGGCTATGAGAGAGAGCGAGGAGGGTTTTCCAAGGGAGGGCGAGGGAAGGGCACGTGTGAAGGCACGGGTGGGGGAGCATAGGGAAAAAATACAAAAAAAAAATATTTGTCCTCTTTTAATGTCTAGGAACTCCGGTTGCAAGGGTTGGGTGAAAGTTAGGAATACAAAATGAGTATTAGTAGAGAGGCCCAGATAGAGTTATTATCTTGGAATGTTAATGGCCTTAGGGTGAGGCAAAGGAGGGAAAAAGTTTTGCAATATATAAGGGATGCCCCTGCTCAAATTATACTCCTCCAAGAGACGCATCTAACTAGTAAAGAAACAATGGAAATTTTTAAGTCTAGAAGATGGCTGCAGAGAGTAATATGTACGGACCATCAACTCACTATAAGAGGAGTGGTGATTCTTGTTAAAACTAACCCTCAGATAATCATTGAGGATAGTAGAACTGATAAGTCAGGCAGATGGGTAATAGCGAAAATGAGATGTTATAATCAGTGCTACACGTTGGTAGGCTATTACGGCCCTAATTTAGATAATCCTACCCCGCTTAGTAATTTACTCCTGGAATTGCTGGACTTTCCGGACCCTATTATAATGGCAGGGGATTTTAATGTGGTGCTAGATGACAGGTTAGATCGCTCCACTAAAAGCAGGGCAACTACTCATAATAAATCTCGCTCTCTAATTGTAAATTCAATAAAGAATTTAGGGTGGTGTGATATCTGGCGGAAAAGGCAGGGATCTTTAAAAAGCTTTACGTTCAATAATAAAAAATATGGTCACCAATCACGAATAGATTATTTTTTGATTGATCAAGCTATAAAGGGCCATGTTAGAGATGTTAGTCATCTGGGACCACATTTGTCAGATCACTCGGCCATTTCTTTACGTTTGGCTCCCCCAACTGCGGTGCGCCAAAGGAGATGGACCTTTGACCGTACCATGTTGTCTGATGAGTCGACGATGGAAAAACTGGGGGTGGAATCTCAATGGTTTTTTGAGCAGAACTTGGATAGTGCCCCATTAGGTATAGTGTGGGACTCTTATAAGGCCTTTTTAAGAGGGAGGGTAACATCTATCCAGTCCTATAAAAATAAGCAACGAAGAACTGAAATTCTTACTATTGAAGAACAGATCAAACAGGAAGAACAAAAGATTCAGGTTAAAGAAATAATGCAGGAGTCCGGGTTTGCTGCTATTGAGGCCCTTAAAGTTGAGTTAGCAGGCATTTTGGAAAGAAGGGTGCAGGAGAGATGGCAAGTGAGTAGACCGGCCCATTTTAACTACGGAGAAGGTTGTGGCAAGTTACTTGCTTGGAAGATAAAAAATGATCAAGTTAAAAACTTCATTAAAGAACTAAAGTTGGATGGGTCAGAAGACTTAGCGAGGTCTAGGGAAGATATAGAAGAGGCTCTGATCAATCATTTTGGGGAAGTATACTCTGAAAATCTAGTTACGCAGGGAGAGGAAGTGTTAGAGTGGTTGGGTCAGGAAGTTCCCCATAAGTTGTCTGAACCCCAAAGGGAAGAGGTGAATAGGTCAATTGTAGACTCGGAAATTAGGAATGTTATTAAAGCAGGGAAAGCAAATAAGGCAGCAGGACCAGATGGCATTCCGGTAGAGATATATAAAAAACTGGAAAAATTCCTGGTCCCAGTAATGGTTAGTTTGTTTACTGAGATTTTTGAAGGGGGCAAGGAGATCCCTCAATCTTGGAATGATGCCATTGTCACTCTGACCCTTAAGGTAGATAAACCACCTAACCGTTGCGACTCTTACAGGCCTATCTCGCTGCTTAATGCAGATTACAAGATCTTTACGAAGCTATTAGCAGATAGACTGAGTGGAGTACTAGACGTGTTGCTACATGAAGATCAGAAGGGCTTTGTGCGTGGCAGAGGCATCAAGGAACTAACCTACAATTTAATTGGTGCTGCTGATATAGCAACCACATTTAAAATACCACTAGCAGCTATTACCATAGATGCGACTAAAGCATTCGATCGGGTCAATTGGACTTATTTGCAGGAAATTTTACAGCTTTCTAATTTGGGGGAAATTTCTGTAGGGCAATAGCTCTTTTATATAAGAATCCGACTGCCAGGGTTTTGGTGAATGGCAACATGTCCAATAGTTTTAACATCTATAGGGGAACTAGGCAGGGGTGTCCGTTGTCTCCCCAACTTTTTAATTTGTACATCGAGCCACTAGCCGAAAAGATAAGGCGTCAGGAGAGCACACAACCTTTTAGGTTTCAGGAGTGGGAGAAAAAAGTAGGGCTTTATGCCGACGATTTAGTTGTGTATACCTCAGATCTTAACACAGCACTGCCAATAGTTTACGATCGGCAGCCCAGTTTGGGCGGATATCGGTGTATGAGATTAATGAAAACAAAACAGTTGTGATGAAGTGGAATATTGACTCGCAATTGAGCTGTGTAAAGGAAGAAATGAGATACCTAGGAATTCAAATCGTGCAGAAAATAGAACAAATCCCCGAAAAGAATTTCCAAAAGGTTAATAAGGCAGTAGGGAAACTTCTACTTAGTTGGTCTCACCTTCCTCTAACAATTTACGGTAGAGTAAACCTTGTAAAAATGGCAATCCTTCCTAAGTTTACGTTTTTGTTTCAAAATATTCCAATGGCCTTTAAGGATGCTTGGCTTAAAAAATCCCAATCCAAAGTAATGAGCTTCATCTGGGCGTCGAAAGGTACGAGAATTGCCTGGAAAAAGCTTAGACGGCAGTATGATAAAGGAGGGCTACGACTCCCGGATTTGTCTTATTTTGCTTGGGTGTTTTTATTAAAAGGAGGAAAATGCTTATTAAGCAAGCCAGACAGCTCTGATATTGGGAGAATGTTCAGCGCCATGTTATCTGATGTACAAGGGGGCGAGCAGGATTTCATACATAAATATGGCGATCCTCGCTATTTTAAAAAAGTGAGGCTTAAGACTCTGCAAAGTTTTGCAATAACTTGGCACAAAATTAGGAGAGACTCTAATATGAGCTATTACAGTGGACTGGCTCCTGTTTGGGAATCTCCGGGTTCCCCGGAATGGTCAAGGGACTGCCTGGCTCGTCCCTTGAAAGAAGCAGGGATAAACACCTGGGGTCAACAGATGGTTGATGGAGTCTTGATCCCCTGGGAGGAGGCCCAGGAGATAGCGGTTGGGCAACTGTCAAAATTTAAATACCTGCAAATTAAAAGTTGGAGCCTCACGGATGGGTTAGGTGCAGGACAATCTAACGCACTAGAATCCTCAATACAATCTGAAGGATCCCGTGGAAAAGAGGTGGCAAGATGGTACTGGAGCTTAGTGGAGAGCTCGGATGGAGACTTCAACCTGCCTGTAACACTGTGGGAAAAGAGCTTGCCGGGAGAGCAGTCTATAGACTTATGGCAAGTATCTTGTAACATGCTATACTCCACAGTACGTGCCGCAAATTTAAGGCGGAACCACCTCTTTTGTCTCCACAGGGTCTACTGGACGCCATATAAACTGGCAAAATTTGCGAAAGGTGTCATGCCGAGATGTCCTAAGTGTGGGGAAGAGAAAAGTAATGACAAACATATGTTTTTGGATTGCCCGGTAATACGAGATTTTTGGCGGGATGTGAGTAGTACGATATCGTTAATACTTGGGGAATTGATCCAGGTAAGCATATCCCTTGTCTTTTTTGGGCTTCCAGTTAATTATGAAACACTATCGCAAAACACAAGGAAATTAATTTTCTACCTAATATTGCTTGCCCGCAGAGAAATTTGTAAGTATTGGATTAAAGCTATGCCCCCGAATAAAGTAGAATGGTTAGCTTCTATAAAATATACAGCTAAGATGGACAGAGCTGTAAAGCGCAAGTGTAATGAGTTTTGGCTCCCCTTTGAGAACTGGATAACCTCTTTGTAACTGTGAACAACTATAGTCCTATGATTAGGCCTTTATACCATATTGCTTGACTACCCCGGTGGCAGCCTTGAGAGGGTCTGGTTGATTGCAGGGCTTCCTATGGTCGGAGTAATAGAAGCAAGGTATAGAGTGACCCATCTTAGGTCTGAATACAAAAGGGCTCCGGATGGTGCTATACTCAGGGAGACCCCGGAGTTTCGTTTCTTTATTCCTTTTGTGGACCTAGGCTGATGAGGACTAAAAAAAAAAAAAAGAAGCCACTGTATGCCTTGATACAACCTAACTTTTCGAAGTCATGCTGGCTTCCGGAGCATTCCTCCATTCTGCAGTCTTTGCAGACAGACTTACTTGAGTCTAAATACTTGTTGACGCGTGATAACCACACCAACCTGGTGATTAGAATAATTCCAGGGGCAGTGGGTTTCACGTACTTAACCTTCAACGAAGGTGACACAGTACCCATCGCATACAAGTCACATCTTTACACTTCCGCAGAAATGCGTTTCTCATCTGTGGAGAAAGTTTTGACTGCAGTGCAAATGGCGATTCTAAAGTAATGCGCACTGGCACAGGGAAAGCGCATTTTGGTGGTAACACCCTATCCTGCCCTAGAGGCAGTGACGAAGGCAAGTATTCCGAACTCTAAAGCTTTGCACCCCCGTTGGATTCAATGGGCAACATCTTTGACGTCTCCAGATGTCACTTTTATCTTTGATTCTTCTCTTCAAGCATGCTTATTCAGCCGCATGTGCTATTGTTGCAGGTTCCTTTGTGAACGGAAAATTTAAATCTACTGTAGTGCATACTCAAGCACTGGGAGACAGTACTGCACAATTGGCCGAGCTGCGTGCATTGGTGCTAGCACTTGAGTTCGCTAATCCGGATGTGACCACTCTTATTGTATGCGATTCCTACTACTGTGTTCAGTCCTACAATGACAATCTCTTCTTTTGGTCACAAAATGACTACAGAGACGCTAAAGGCAGCACAATTAAGCATAAAATGCTTTGGGTTCGGGTGGCAGATTTACAACAACGTCTGCCTCTCACACAGGTGGTACACACTCTTGGCCATCAGCGTGTGGGCGCACATGCTGTCGGTAACGGCTTGGCAGATGAAGCTGCCAAGTCAGCAGTAGCCACGTGCTCAGTCGCAGCAGTTACCAGATCCATGTCTAAAATCGATTCCGATATTCTAGCAGCTATTGCTGCAACAAAGGAAGGTGCTAATTACCCACGGGGATTCCCTTCCAAATACTGTTATCAATTAGGTCCCGAACAGGCTCCTTATGTAAGAATTCCAGACGTTGGTGATCGGCTGATTCCCAACGCGGACCGCAGGCTTTCCTTGATTACTGCAGCACACAAAGGCATGGCTTCGGCTCATGCTGGGGTGTCTGCGACAGTTTCTATCTTGCAGCAGCGTTACTGGTGGCGTGGTTTATACAAACAAACCCGTACTTATGTGCTTTCTTGTGACGTTTGTCAGCAGATTAAGCCTTCCACGGTTGCACGGCCACCACAGACCTCGCTCTGCATTTCAAACAGACCTTTTGGGTGTGTTTACCTGGATCACTGCGGTCCATTCTCTTCAGACACTGCATATAAATATATCTTAGTTGCAGTGGATTCGTGCACACGTTTCATCTGGGTCTGGCCACAACGGAGTGCTGACGCTCGAAATGTCATAAGGGATTTGCGTGTCTTTGTGGGAATTTTCGCCTGCGGCACCTTCCATTCTGACCAAGGTCCAGCGTTTGCCTCTAAGGCTTACAAGGACGCAATGGGTTCACTGGGGGTGCGGGTGAAATTTTCATCACCGTATCGGCCTGAGGGCAATTCGATTGTTGAACGAATGAACCGTGACTTAAAGCAATCCTTGACAGCTAGAGTCTTAGGTACTGGCAGGAACTGGCTGGCCCACCTGTATACCGTACAACGTGCACTTAATAATCTCCCGAGAAGACCTCTGGGTGGGCGGACCCCATACGAAATGCTCTTTGGCATAAGAATGTTTGTGCCTGACCTTGATGGTCTAGACATGGCGGCGCAATACGCCATCTTTGATGTAGATAACCATTCTACTATGTTACAGGACTTACAAGAAGCCCGAGACAAACTTGCGATTGCACATTTACCTTCAACCACAGACGCTGCATGGCAGATTCCGGTTGCCGGCTGGCTTCCGAAGATTGGAGATCTGGTTCGAGAGAAGGTGGAGAACAAAAAAGAATTCGGCCCCTCTTATCGTACACCGGTTCCAGTCCTTGGCTTGAAGGGAACTCGTACAGTCATCTTACCACCGCTTCCTGGTCGCAAGGAGAACAGATACATCTTGGTGGAAAATGTCAAGCTACAACATCTGGCCGATCCTGAATAGTGTTACACCAGCGGTCTCTTGTCCTGTCATTTACCGGACGAATGTTCGTGGCCCTCCTGCGCGAATGGTCACTGATGTTGCTATCGAGATGGTAGATTTGCCTGATAATCTGCACGACTACCCGGATTCCCCCTGCAACGAGGAGCCCGAGTATATCTACCCCGCAACCGAGTCCATGGCTCATCTACCAACAACGCCACTGAGCCCAACACGTTATTCCTTTGACTCGGATTCCACTCCATCACTTGTCCCATCCAAATTCAGTATTTTTGTATCCTGGTTCAGAAACAATTTTTTGATTCCCCCATGGACATACATTTGGTTGGTACTTTTCTTAATTTTTTTGTTCATGTCTATTGTCTTTGTCACAGTGTTTTTTCTGCTCATCAATGGACACTACTTGCCAGAACGCTCTGCGGTGAACTCTGTCGCTGGAACTTTGGCTCCACATTCTTCATCGCACATCATGAAGCGAGACCACACATTTGTGAACATTTCAGCGTTTCCAGTTGCTGATGGCATCATTTGGGATGCGGTGAACTTCCAAATTCATGGTCCAACCGAAATTATTAATGTACCAAATGTCCTTCGTGTTTCAATGGGTGATGTCGTAAAAAGTAATATTCATTCTGACGATTGGGATGTACATGCAGTTGAAGCATTATTTACTGATTTGAAATATTATGCTGCTTTTCATGCTGAAGATCTGTACATGAATTCTGCAAATTACGCTGATCTATATTGTTACCAACATTGGGGCAACCACTTCCTTCATAAACCCAGTACCCTTCGGGGTCTTTTTAATTACACCCAATGGGAACATTGCCCGACCCCTTTGCCAGGTAGCTCCCAGACTCTTAGAAATAAGTTTACTTATTTTACAGATTTTAATAGATCGAACCCTGGGTCCTATTTCTTTAAATTAAACACTTCCTTTACTGAAAAAATCATGTTAACCCATACCAAATTACTATATTCCGGCTCCTTTTTAAAAGCCTTAGCTGTGGGTGGGTATGAACATTGGCTTGACACCATTGATTTGAAGTCTATTTGGGGCTCCAAAGCATGGCAGGTGCAGGGCACAGAAGCCTTGCATCGTGCTTGCCTCATCCCGGCCCAAATTCTATTTTTAAATCAGACCGTCTATCAAACGACATGTTGGGGTTTGGCTACGTCCAAACAATTAAATGCACCATCCTTTCCCGTCTTGTCTTCCACTCCCAACGAAAGTTTGTACTTTAATAAGTCCCTTACCGAATTGCAGGTTTTGTTTCAGAACAATTCGTTTAATGTCTCTGCGTTTGTTCAGTCACCCTGGTTGGTTTGGCCAATTGCATCAAATGCCTGCCAACTGCGTTTTCATAACCCGGATACTGGCTACATACAAGATAAGCCAGATCCACGGTTTTCTGACTCTCGTACTGTTACAACATATTCTGTTGGTAAATTATGTAAACAGTGGTTGCAGCACTCTTCCCTAGATTCTGTTAAACAACATTTAACGCTCCTATCAGGCAACATTGATCTGTCAGATTTTGTTCTGGGGCCTCGTGGTCCTCGACCTAAGAGATTCATTTATGAAACTTATAATGAACTCTGGAAGCTTTCGCAAATTGAAGCTGCTTCCCGTCTGCAGGAAATCGATCAAGCAAATTTGGAAAAGGTGCTTGCTGTTGTTGACAATAGTATTAATACCCTGTCTTCCCGCATGTACACCTTAGAGAATATTATTTCCTCTGTTGTTGATATTGTACAAGATGATGTTTCTGTGTTATATCATGGACAGGATCAATTGCGTTCAGTAATGCAGTTTGCATGGACTTTGCAAACACTTAAAATGGGGAAAGTTCCTTGGCAATTTTTGAACACATCTGCCTTATTTTCGCCTTTTAATTTGACTGAGAAACAGCGATTCATGTCCATGAAGGATGCAACATACACTCTGTTACATATTGAAAAGATAGAGCCCTTACCATTCTCTATTGCGGAATTGGATTCTGCTGTGTGGCTAGTACACGGGGTTATCGCTTTGCCTTTTTCATTGTTTGAATTTAGTTCGTGCATGAAGCATTATCCTGTAGGCCGTTTCCAGCCTTTGGGCAGTGCCTTCCTGCATGAACTTTGGTCCCTGCCTTTCATGTTTAAATGCCTTAGAGACGGGAGGGAGGTTTTTCTCACGGCGGAGTCATGCAATTCAACTGTGGGTCATTCCCTTATTTGCAAACACATTAAGTTGCACGGAGCTTGTAACGTTTCGGCTCCGAATCTTGCTTGTGTGTTAAAGGGTATTCCAGCTCCTGCTATTTCTCCTACTTTCACTGTGCTTGCTAATGGTAGCTATTTGCTTTTAAATAACCAAGACTGCTGTGGCCTGCTGGCCGGCATACCATATATTGTTACTGTTTCCCACAGGGTTGTCTGCCGCAAAAACGTGCTTTTTCCTCCCCCGCACAACATCATAGATAGTTCTGTGTGGCCTTCCATTCCTACTCTGAAGGCGGATTTCAATAAATTGAGCAGAATAAAGGCGCTATTATTGAACCAGGAGGTTATGCTCACATCTGCCCGGGAGACGTTCATTCTCCAGGTGACAAGTACCCACAGTGAAATACAGGCCCTTTTGAACACTAACCACCCACAACATTTCGGTGAACTGATTCACCGTGTTTTTAATGCGTCCCGCACTGAAGGTCTGGTGCACTTTTTTAAAGTTGTGGGCTCTGGCCTTGTGACCTCTTTTCAAACTATTTTGGTGTAATACCGGCTTTTATTCATTCCATCTTTTCCAGCGTCTTTGGTGGCTTTCCACTGATCCTCGCCTTGGTGGCTGGTGTCCTGCTGTTGGTCTGTTTCCTACGCAATGGCTGCACCTCCATGGGCCCTTCTCGAGCCAGGTCGGCTCCAGATGCTCCTTGAACGCCTCCTCGCTGGCTTCGGCGTCCTGCCGTTGGCGACAATGAGTGTGTCCTATACACTTTCTTTTCGCTTTGCGTATTTCACTTGCGTGCAACCTGTGATGTCTTGCATCAGATGTCCATTCTCGTGGGCCATGGATTATTGCCTCTCCAATACGTCTTTGTCTGTTCCGGATTTTGTTCAGTTGGTGGGTCCTCTAGAGGCCCATGAACGGGACTGTTCCGCTGCAGGCTACATGGCACGTGCGGCTGCACTGGGGATTTTGACACAATGGGATATCTGGGCGGCTGCTCAGGATCTCCTACAACAGAGTTATATTGAGTATCACGCAAGTTGTCCCGCATTGCTATTTGCTGCTCCCTCTTGCGAGGATCATGACTGCAGCTTTGATTTACTTGACTGGATGGCGTCGCTTTTTTCCGATGATTCCAATGATGTCCTCTTGGAAAGTGTGGCGTTTTTTTGCACGTACACTCTTTTGGATTGAGAGGGTTTTCGCTTTCTGTGACCTGCCTCACTGGATGTGTGTACATATTTTTTTGTTTTTGATTTTTAGTCCACGTCTCACAACATTCGTTCTGTTCTGCTGAGTTTATTTGGACTCTGTCGTCTTCTTGAACGTTGGACTGCCCAGGGGAGGGTGTCGTGTGGTTTGTGGCCTCCTGGTCTACCTTGCAATGTTGTCCTGGGCCTAGCTGCCATGAGGCCCTTTTTGCGCACGTTCCTTTGTGCCGTTGTTTTTCGAGCCTCTGCTTCTGCCCGGCTATCTTAGCACTGTCTGCATTTCTATCTTTCACCTTGTCTCCTGTTCCCTTTTGGGCTACTGTCTGCACACCATGTACAAGGTCGATAAACAACGTTCCTTGTTCCTGCTGATTTGGCCAGTCCCTCGAACTTAGACATAACACTCTATTTACAGCTGCCTTGGAGAAATTCGTGTGCTTTTAATATTGTGTTTTTTCACTGTTAGAGACACTTGGAGAACAACCTTTCCAGAGAGAAGAGCTGTTTGTATCTGATGCTGTAAACCTTGCATCTAGATATTGAGGTATGGGGGTTCGCTAGTCAAAGCCCAGAGGTATTCTATTTTTATAATAAACTAGCTACTAGCACGGGGAGGGTGGTAAGGTCATTTAGCCTTATATCCACTGCTTTATGAAATGCTTTCTCCGTTTGTATTCTATGGAGTTGTAACTATGCTGCTTATTTTATCATTATGCATTATGCTGATAGTACTGGCACGTGTACTGTATCTTAGAGCACGTTAGTTGAAATAAACATTTTAAACTATACAGTGTTTCTTCTTACGCGCGTTGTGGACAGGTATGAGTGAGTTATGAAAGGGTGTTCTTGCTACTGCGAGTCCTGAGAGAGAGATACCGTGTTCTGGGTTGTCTAATCATTGGCAGCATTGTTGCTAATGAGACGCTAAAGCTAGTCGGATTAGGGTTTTAGGTGCTAAGGTTTATGGTTGGCTCACCACTATATTCCGAGGTCCTATTATCCTGTGCATAGCTCTGTATATGTGCAGAATCCCTACAACAGTGGGGTTCGACCTCATGGCTACCAAACTGGACGCCATCCTTGGGTGTCTATGTCCGCCCCATGGTCTCCAACGAGCCCTGACTGACATTGCTGGAGTCATTACGCGGAGGGAGGAATACCTGTCCGCTCAGAGTGGCCCCAGCGATGCCAGCCGTGAGCTGGCACACATGCGGAGGCTCATGGAGGACATGGTGCGGATGGAGGCGGAAAGGATGGCAGCCACCGCTGCACATCAGCGAAATGTAGCTGGGATCTACCAGGCCCTGCATGTCTTCATCACGGCATTGCTGCCACAAGGCGTGGCGATGATGAATGCTGCTGCCCCCACACCATCCACATCTCCGCCCCCTGGTGTGTCAGTGCCTCACAGTCCGGCAGGCGTATCCACTCAGGCACCTGATGTGTCACTGCCACACAGTGCGGCCGACAATCCTCCTCCGGCCCCTGATGTGTCAGTGGCACACAGTGCCGCAGCAGGTACTGCAACACCCACAGGTGGGGCAGAGCACACATCCGGGGACGAGCACGTGGATGGGATTGAGATCAGAAAGAGGTACTAGCATTAATTTCTGCCACCTTGCCTGTTTCTGCTTGGTGCTGCACATGGCCTCAAGACCTACCACAGACCCCCGATACACTCTGATGCACTCACCTTGGACAGCGACATGGACTGCCACATCCTGTTTGATGACCATTGACACGGCGGACAGACTGTGGACTGTACCCTTCCCCTTCTGCAGTACAGGTCATCCCCGGATGTACACTGGCTGGCCCTCTACGGGCCCATATTGTGTAGTGTGCTCGGCATTGCCCTGTACAGCTCCAGCTGCATGACTGCACTGGATGTGCAAATAAACATCCAGTGACCCACTGCTGTGTAATGTCTTACGTCATTCATGTATGGATGTGTGGATGAATGTGGGGACAGTGCCTTCCCTTGCGTCAATGATGTTCATCCTGTGGGATGCCAGTCAGAGGGTGCGACATTGCATTTTGTGTACCGGGTCCCGTGAACACTACAACAGGGACACACGCATCAGTCACTTCCTTGTCCGGACATGGACTGGACCACACCCAGATCCCATGAGTCATTGTTGCAAGCCCTGCGCTGGTCTGGCGTACGGCAGGGCAGACCACTCCGCTTACGCCCCGAGGGGGGGCCCTCATTGCTACCAGTCGCAGCCGTACTCGCTGGCGGTGTGCAGGTCACTGGTCTAGTTGTCAGCATGTCACAGCCACTCCTTGAGGGCAGGTTTTCACACACACCACACCCATCCGGCACAGGCGTCACAGGCCATGTGACTCCGCCAACATAAGGGGCCGACGACGTCACATTCCCCTCTTCCGGTGGTGACTGGATGACGGACGCTCCACGGTTCGCACTCATATAGGGCCCATGAGTTGTTGCGCACAGGGTTAGTGGCATCCGAGGCCTTGAGTATGGCACGGGCCTACCACCACGTGGCGCAGACTGGGGTTGCACAGGGTTAGTGGCATCCGAGGCCTTGAGTACGGCACGGGCCTACCACCACGTCGCGCAGACTGGGGTTGCACAGGGTTAGTGGCACACTGGGCCTTGCGGACGGCACAGGTACCCCGCCACGGGACGGTGACTTTGGGTGCACTGAGTCAGTGGCACCTTGAGCTGCTGAGCGGGTGTGCAGCCTGCGATGATGCCCCGCCCCGGCGGTCCGGACAGCTCAGGTTTTGTGTGCCCTGCTGGACAGCAGTGTAGGCCAGAGCCAGCGGGCAGCGCGGGCCTACCGCCACGTGGCGTCGCTTCCGGGATCCCAGAGTTGGTGGCACCCATTGGGCTGAGCGGGTGTGCAGCCTGTGATGGTGCCAGGTGCACTGGTATGTCCTCTGCCATGGAGTAATCAAGACCCAGCACCAAACGTGAGTCCTGGTGGCCTGCGGAGCGGGCTGCATGATGTGGGGGGTGCCATGTCCATGGGCCCCGGGCTAGTGGCTTGCAGCGGCACGTGGTGGGACCTCCTGTCTACGCGCCGGTGGAGGAAGGTGAGCATTGAGGCCTGGGTGTGCATGGGCGGGCATGCTCCGATGGGCGGCCGGAGGGGTTGGGGTGCCTCTGCCTGGGTGTGCATGGGCGGGCAGGCGATGTTGTCTTGTGCAAGTGTGTGTACTGTGCCAGTCATGTATCTGGGCTCTGTTTCAGCTGACGGCTCTGACTCAGATGTGTGACCTGGTGTCGTGCTATGCATACCGGCACGTGGTTGGGGACACACCGGTGGCAGCAGGTGAGCAGTGTGGCCTGGGTGCTAATTAAGGGTGGGCGTAGTTCGCGAAGTAGCGCTACGCGAAGCTACGCAAAGTGCAGTTCGCACTACGCGAGCTACGCGTAGCACTACGCGAACTGCGTAGTGCGCTGTTCGCAATGATTGCACAGTGCCGGATGCTTGTCCGCACTGTGCAATCACTGAAAACGGCATCTTGCACAGTGCGAGCTGTCTTTTACTGCCGCTTGAGTAGATTTTTACTCGAGAGGCAGCTTTCTCAACGCGGACTGGTAGTTTCTCATCGCGAGCATACGCGACCACTCGCAATGAGAAACCTGACCTCCCCGCGTTGAGAATCTCGCCGGGAGGTTTATTTTCCACGCTCGCGATCGGCAACTTGATGTTGCTGATCGCGAACGAGGAAAAAATCTCGCCGGGATGTCATTTTGCTTGCTCGCGGTCGCCAACTTGACGTTGAGGACCGCGAGCAAGCAAAAAATGACCGCTGCACTACGCTACGCTACGCGTGTTTGCACTGTGCTACGTGCAATTCGCGTTGTGCGAAGTAGCGCAAACTTTGCAAACTACGCGAGCGTAGCGTAGTGCTTTGCCCAGCGTTAGTGCTAATGCTATATTGGGGGACCCCCTCTAGGTAAGATAATTTGAGGTCAGGGAGAAGAGGGGAAAACAATAACACAATATGAAGAAGCTCCTTCGTGACCTATCTTGTTTTATCCAATCTCTTGGCTACTTTTCAACATGGGCTAACATACATGTGCTAGAACACCGGCAAAGTATCCAGAAAAAACATAAATGTTTTTAAATTTTTTTTATTTATTTAATTCTTTTCAATTTCAAAAATTTCCTTACTTTTTTTAGATTATTATTTTTTGCAAATATAAAAATATTATATCAAACATTTACATACAATTGAACACAATAATTTCATAAAATGTAAAATGCAAAACATATTCAAATTAATACCCCTGAATGTAAGATCATAAATAAAAAAAGGAAAAGGAGAATCTTTCATTCATACTATACTGTACACATACAACCACATACATACTCATACATACTACAATTTAGAATGTATCTGGGAAGTGAGAGACAACAGGTAATAATATCTCAATGACCAATAACAAGAGCTGCGAACAGCAAGGTCTAAATAGCATTGGTCGACGCGCGTTTTGGTGGCTAAAAGAATGATAACACCACCTTCATCAGGACCTAAGCCAGATAACGAGGAGACACACAAAGGGACACCCAGGGGGAACCTGCAAAGTATAAGCACATTATGTTTAACGCCCAACATTAAAGACTAAATTGATCAATTGGACCTTAATAGCAACTTGTAATACAAAATCTAATAGTGCCAAACCTATGAATAAATATCCCAGCCTAAAAAGACACCGAAGCTTGTGCAGAAATGATACAATGCAAAATGACTTATTCTTATTTTTCCCCATACTCAATAACGAAGACGCAAATAATTAGATTTAGTAAAGATAACCAAACATAAATAGACAACTGCATTGATCAAAGAGAAAAGAAAGACAGTGTGTACTGCTCACTTAAGAGCAGAAGAAACCCAATTCAAAAAAATATAGATAAGTCCATATTGTGAAAAGACAGAATAAAAGTCCACCACGTGTTCTCTTCATTTATTAAAAATAGTTTGCCACATAACTAGGGAGATGAGCTCTTTTAATGCCACTTACTAAATCTAGTGCAAAGAAGAGGCATATGAGGTAGCCTGGAGGGCCATTAATGATCGATGTCAATTTATTTCCTTGTGGATTATCACATTCATGGAGATGCTTTAAACAACGATTAATAGCTAGGGGTTACCCGCACAGACTTGTGAGACATGCATTTAAGAGGGCAAAGTATTATAATCGAGATGTCCTCCTTCAAGGCACACAACGCCCTATTCCAGACCAAGTCACAGGCATCATCAATCATTCCCAACTAAATTACAAGATTAAAAATGTCATACATAAAAATTGGAAGATTCTAAACGTCAATGAAAACAATTCTCAGCTTCCACCACCCTTGGTAACTTATCGAAGAAATCGCAACTTACATGATATTTTGGTACATACTAGACCTTTACCAGCCTGTGTCCAGCGTCAAACCACCATTTCAGGTCTCCCTATGGTCTTATGTAATCATAAATGTGGGTCATGTCACGCCTGTGATACGGCCATCATTACGGATTTTCTTATTTACAAAGGACATAAAATCAAGTTAAGAAATCTTACAAATTGCAGAAGTCATAACATCATTTATATGATTCTGTGTCCCTGTGACCTAGCATATATAGGTGAAACAGCGCGGGAATTCCGCATAAGATATAGCGAACATAAATCTGCTATTCGCACTAGGAAAATAACTGCCCCTCTAGTCCAGCATTGTCTAGATAAACAGCACTCAGAAAGGGACCTTAAGTGGTGTGTTTTGGAGAAAGTTAAATGTCAAGCAGGAACCCCAGTTGAGACTACCCGTAAAAGAAGGGAAACCTTCGGGATTTTCACTCTGGATAGTGTAAAACATGGTTTGAATGAAAACATTGTCTGGAATGTGACTGGCAGTCGACAAAGGTAATTTCATCATTGCCCTTTATGCGGTACTATATATAATCTTCCCGCCTTAAAGGGGTTTATTACCCCATATACCATATGCCTACTACCTTCTAGGCTTAAGGGCTGCACTATGTCATTATATTATTGGGGGTCTATCATTACAACTGATAGACCCCAAACCCAACTGATGATGGAAGGAGAATATTTGTAACCTTCGCAGCCTTAGCGGGCGTCATAGCATATGTACCATCAGCTTCTGATCTTATGGACGCCCATAGTGGGTTTGATACTTTATGTACACACAACATTAATACGTATATCCTTTGGATCGTATAAGGTTAACTACCATAAATAATATGGCGATGGGGCATATTTTGTAAAAATATCTGGGATCGATGTATATTTATTTTTAGATTTCTGATAAAATTCTGTCCATTATCCGTTTTCCTTTGGTTTTGACTTGTATTTTTACATCGTAGAGTTGTTGGGGCATAATAAGTACATTTTATTATCCCATTGTGGCGTCTACCTGCGACGGTTGAGTGTATTTCAATATCCCGTTAATATGTATTGATGGGGGGATCTTGTCCATTACACCATCTAAATATGGCGCCCAGACTCGGACTTTGAGTCCTGCCATTAGTTTCTGCAATGTATCACATGACGGAGCTTATCTGCCTGCGAATATGAGGTAGGATACTATTCAAATATGGCGCCCAAACTTGGTCTCTGAGTCCTGCTTCAGTTTCTATCATGTATCACATGAATTAGCCCATTTGCGCGCTAACATGAAGTAGGATCCTTATAAAGGTTTGACTGCTTCGTGCTGGCGCCCATCGTGTGAGGTCACCGGAAGGAATCCACGCTATCGATCCATAAACGACTATGCGGAAACACATTCAGGTAAACTTGGACTTAGTCCTGAGAATCCAGTTTTTAGGAATATCGGCGCCGGTATTCCCGGCGTATGGGGTAGTTTGTCCCTTCTTTTCTCTGGATTACTCGAGTGCAATATCTTGGGTATTTACGCCCGTTTTCTCTAGTTGCTCCGTATGCAGGAGTAGCCTCTTAGAACAGGCATAGACAAATCTGGGCGCACTGATGAAAAGGCGTTTCACATGTATGTGTTGTCTGGGAACAGATTATCTAAATCGATCAGCCACACTGCTTCCACATGTTGGATATAACATACCTCTTATTAGTGTATTCACCGAATAAGGCAGTTTAATATTATGATAGCAATTTCGTTATCTCTTTTTCTAGTATAGAGACATTGTTGGTAATAACTCCTGTGGATACAAACAACATTTTTCATTTGTTTTCAGTGTGGATACTCGGGCCACAAACAGTGAATTTTTCCATTTATATTGTCTCTTATAGAACTCTCCGACTCTGATTTCGAATTTCTGGTACAATAATAATGGAATAAACACGAGAGTGTCTGGCTGACATGTGACCTGGATATATTCACTTGCTTAAGTTATATTTGGAGATTACCTAGCAGGTAGGTTTCTATTTGTGGCCCTCACATATAAGTTGCCACATGAACATTTATTCTTGGCATCAGTGATTGACTGGTCGTTTCTATTCTTAGGATATTTTTTATTTGTGGACATACATTATTAGAATATCATCCTTCTAAGAAACAGTCTACATAAGATGTGCTGAGGTAAGAACATGATTCCATCTCCTATTATATAAAATAAATTCGGGTTTACGAATGAGGACATCTTTTTAAAAAAAAACCTTTGTACCTCACATTCTTACAGAATGAATATACCCAGTATCCACAAGGAAATAAATTGACATCGATCATTAATGGCCCTCCAGGCTACCTCATATACCTCTTCTTTGTACTAGATTTAGTAAGTGGCATTAAAAGAGCTCATCTCCCTAGTTATGTGGCAAACTATTTTTAATAAATGAAGAGAACACGTGGTGGACTTTTATTCTGTCTTTTCACAATATGGACTTCTCGATATTTTTTTGAATTGGGTTTCTTCTGCTCTTAAGTGAGCAGTACACACTGTCTTTCTTTTCTCTTTGATCAATGCAGTTGTCTATTTATGTTTGGTTATCTTTACTAAATCTAATTATTTGCGTCTTCGTTATTGAGTATGGGCAAAAATAAGAATAAGTCATTTTGCATTGTATCATTTCTGCACAAGCTTCGGTGTCTTTTTAGGCTGGGATATTTATTCATAGTTTTGGCACTATTAGATTTTGTATTACAAGTTGCTATTAAGGTCCAATTGATCAATTTAGTCTTTAATGTTGGGCGTTAAACATAATGTGCTTATACTTTGCAGGTTCCCCCTGGGTGTCCCTTTGTGTGTCTCCTCGTTATCTGGCTAAGGTCCTGATGAAGGTGGTGTTATCAGTCTTTTAGCCACCGAAACGCGCGTCGACCAATGCTATTTAGACCTTGCTGTTCGCAGCTCTTGTTATTGGTCATTGAGATATTATTACCTGTTGTCTCTCACTTCCCAGATACATTCTAAATTGTAGTATGTATGAGTATGTATGTGGTTGAATGTGAAAAATATAGGAGAGGGGTCCCATTGACAGATGTGGTTGTATGTGTACAGTATAGTATGAATGAAAGATTCTCCTTTTCCTTTTTTTATTTATGATCTTACATTCAGGGGTATTAATTTGAATATGTTTTGCATTTTACATTTTATGAAATTATTGTGTTCAATTGTATGCAAATGTTTGATATAATATTTTTATATTTGCAAAAAAATAATAATCTAAAAAAAAGTAAGGAAATTTTTGAAATTGAAAAAAATTAAATAAATAAAAAAAAATTAAAAACATTTATGTTTTTTCTTGATACTTTGCCGGTGTTCTAGCACATGTATGTTAGCCCATGTTGAAAAGTAGCCAAGAGATTGGATAAAACAAGATAGGTCACGAGGGAGCTTCTTCACACAGTGTGGCCTGGGTGCACAGGGGCGGCACGTTCTCTCTCTCCCTCTCTTCCTCTCTCTCTCCTCTTCTCTCTCTCTCCCTCTCTTCCTCTCTCTCTCTCACTCTCTTCCTCTCTCTCCCCTCTTCTCTCTCTCCCCTCTTCTCTCTCTCTCTCTCTCTCACTCCCTCTCTTCCTCTCTCTCTCTCCTTCGCTCTCTCTCTGTCCTCTGATGTGCGCAGGACACACCTTCTCATCATGTTTTTTATCTTACAGCCTGTGACATACGTATTGTCCCGAGGGGAGCGGCCATGTGTCTTCATATCATTTCGTTGTTCATTTTAATAAAGTTTCATTTGTTGCTCCGAAAGTGAATGTGCGCTACTCATTTCTGTGACAACACATGCATGTCACCAGTTGTGATTGTGCGGCATCAAGCGGAATATTTTGTACATGTTTAGGTGTGGCTGATGTGGTATGTCTTTGGTCGGGGGGGGTGCCAGGGAGGGGTGGTGGCGGTGGGTGTTGTGGCCCTCTTGGGTGTCCGGGCCGCATGATGGGTGGCTCCATGGCATCTGTTGCCCTTCCGATGTAGCCCTGGGCTGTGCTCCCTTTTGGTTTGCAGGCTGCCGTCCGACTTTACACCAGGTCAGAGCAGGTGTAGATTTCCCGGTGCTAACGCGCCTTATCGCCTGTTTTGTGTTTTTATCGCCGATGAGGCTGGTCTTGTGAACGTTGAGGTGTGATGTTGTCGCGCCTTTTGGCACGGGAACGCCCACTCTGCATCTCATTAGCGATAGTTGCACGGGTCCTCTGTGGCGATGTTTTTTGCGGCTGCTATCGCGGGTAGACTGGTGCTGTGGGCTGTTAACACCGGCTTGTGAATGGGGAGGTAAATTTATCACGACTTTGGCTGCGATGAAGTGACGTTAATTCGACGATAGCTCCTTGTGAATATGCCCCTTAGTTCCTTCTCTCAGTGCATCCACTTCAGTCTCTCTGGTGGTGCGCTCCTTCTCCCAGTGTTGTTTTCATGATTGCGCATTGGTCTGAACCTGTGCATTCTCTTGAATGTCTTCTGAGGTAATCCTGCCGGCAGTAGCCTCTTTCAGGCTGGGCCTCCTGTTGGCATTTTGCTGTTTATTCACTTGTCTCAACGCCGGCTTGGTAGTTACTCTTAAAATTACCTCAGTAGCTCTTCGGCAAGCTCACTGAAGCTTGATGCTTCCCTATTGGTGCTACCCTCTTCATCGTGCAACTAATTTCTGCTGACACAGATGCTATGGAGCTCGCTGTTTGAACTGCTTTGCTGGTGGCCCGTGCAGAGCTATCAGATTATGCGTCCAGTGCCATTACACTCAAGGCCACCTCCCTATTTGGCTGGACACTGATTTAGTGACTGTGATTGCTGTGCATTGCTGAGGTCTGAGTTTCTAGCCCCCTGATCGACAGTTTTATAGTTCTCAGTTTGAGGGCCCTAGGGCACCAGATCTGAAAGACTTCATTGACCCTGTAACTTATGATTGCCCTGTGAACACCTGAATCGGATTACTCACGGCTATTTAAACATACATGACCTACCTTCCAGCCCCTTTGCACTTCCCCATCATATACTGCACATTCTATGGCTTGTCCTTTAAAGTAATATTTGGCAGGCCCAGCTTCAAAATGTATGTTTTGGGGTGATCCCATACTGAGAGGTGTATGCCATTTGCAATGCTCATCAGTTGAGCTCACGCAGAATATATTTCCTGTTCCTAAACTGACATAAAGACAGTGGATAATAATAATGTAACTTCACAGCTGGTCTTTTCAGCCAAGATTACCAATGTGCTGTGAATTTAGGGCCTGAGAGTGAATTTGACCGACAGTACTCTGTCTGTCACGGTGGTGGAAGGCATTCCCTCCACCATTCTGAAGGTCTACCATTCACCAAACTGTTTCAGGTGTTTTGTTTTTCAGAAAGAAACTCTGAAGTGTGAGTCTGAAGAGGCTAACATGCTTTCAAATGAGCAGGTGGTGTGGTTAGATGACTTAATTTCTAGTAGTGTGCCTCTGTTTACCTCTTTAATTGTGACCGGTGGACTAAAACAGTGATAGAGCCCAGCACCAGCAGGTGCACTCAAATATGCACCATTACACCCCAATACACAAAAGGTTGGAGGTACCCGAAGAAGCAAGTCACAGCAAAGCTAAGTTCAATTTTGTTGAATTTAATGGCAGTACATATCCAATATGGAAAATTAAATTCAATAAAGCATGCAATTCATTTTAGGTGTCACAATTCACTAACCACTTTCCAAAATAATTTGCTGTGATATGATTTATTTCAATTAGGAGGCATGGTACGGTTTTATTGTCTGAGCTGCATTACTTTGGGGGCATCTGCAGAGCAGAATTTGACAGACTTTTTAGTTCGCAGCCTACCAGACAGGCAGTGCAGCTGTCTGGCTACATTAAAGACATCTTGGGGAGTTTCAGAAAGTTGACCTGGGAATGCATTCAGCCCGTTGCTTGCCATTGGTTTTGTGGTTTGTAACTCATGTTTTCTTGCTTTCCATTTGCTGTCTTTATTTGCTTTAGGCTGTCCAGGTTCAGTTCATCCCTCCTAATGCTAAAGCCATGTTTACTGTATTCTTTCTCAAACTCGTTTTCCGCAATAAACAGGCCTTTAAATCTTGTTTTTACCGTGTCACATTTGCTGGGCATTCAAAGACCAAGGTCAAATGTCAAGCTGTGTCTTCGAGGGAGCCTGGTGTTTATTTTGTTTTCAGCTGACTTCAAAGTGAGAGCGTTTATAGGAAAGTGAAATGCAGCTTACTCTCTCCATAGAGCATGCTTGTTATGTCAGCACATGCTAGTTGTGAGCCAGGGCAACGACCCCCTTTTCATCACACACCCTCCTTACTCCTATTGACATCACCTCAACCCCAACACCTTCTCGCTCACAGAATACCAATGTTTCCTAGAGCATATTTGCCTGTTATCGCATGTCTGTAATGTTGGAAAGGTGCGCACTATAACATTTTCATTCTGTATTTTAATACCAAACAATACATGCTTGTCCATCTGTCTCTATGTCTGGTTAGCTGCTTATCGACTTGTCAGTATGCATTGCTCCCTGTTAGCATGTCTACCTGTTTTCCTGTTTGCTGCCACATCTACCTGTACTGTGTCTCTCTACTTGTCTCTGTCTGCCTTTCCATCCAGTCAGCCTATTCATGAATGAATTAATGAATGAATGACAAGGATTTGATATAGGGTGCAGCTACTCAACAAGAGTGTCCCGGCACTGAGGAAGCAGGTGGCAGGACTCTGTAGCACTAATCCATAAAGAGCCAAGTTTTAAGACGTTTCTTGAAGATTGTCAGGTCAGCAGTGGCTCTCAGTGAGGCGGGAAGTCTGTTCCACGACTGAGCACCCGAAAACAAGAAAGACAGGCTCGCCATGCGGGTCAAGCAAATTTTAGGGATGCAGACGAGGTCGGAGGAGGAGGATCTTAAGGTCCTTGCTGGAAGGTAGCAATTCACACGCTTATTTAGATAACTGACTCCTATGCCATGGAGGGATTTAAAGAAGATCACCAGGGCTTTAAACTTGATCCGTTCCTTCCTTCACAGCCAGTGTAGGGTCTTACGGATATGGGCCATATGAGACCTGGGTTTAGGTCTAAGGATCGCCCTAGCCGTGGCGTTTTGAATCACTTGCAGGCGCTGGATGAGGTAGCCGGGTAGGCCCAGGTACAAGCTGTTTGCGTAGTCCAATCTTGATGTCACCAGGGCTTGGACCACAATCTCCCTGGTATCTGATGACAATAGTGGACGGAATTTTTGTTAGCATACGAAGTATACCGAAACAGGAACCAACCAATGGACATAAACCTGTCCATTCAACCGTTCATTAAATTCTTCCACCACCAACCAAGCCATGCATCCATCCTTCAGTCCATTCATCCATCCATGCACCCATCCAGCCACACTCACTCACTCCTCCACCTCGTCATCCAAATCCATCCATCCATCTCTATGACTGCCTCCAATGCATGTAAGGGGTTTCTGTTGCATCTTGTACATAAACAAACACTAACTTTTAGAAAGTCAATAGCTCTGCTTTTGTGTTTACCATTAAGACAGTTTGATTTTCGAGGCTGCAGATGCCATCAACTAAATGAGATCCACTTAGATCAGGCACAGGAGTTACTTACTATATGTCCACTGGCAAAAGTTACCAGCGAGTGCAACAGGAGCCTGCACTGACACTGCAAGGTTGTTTTGCTCGGATATGAATTTACCTTAAAGAAATGAAAAGACCAGAGGCATTTGGCAAAACAGGAACAAGTTGGTTTAATTAAGCGCAGTGGCCAGGAGAGTCTCGACAGAATGCATCTGAGGAAAGTCTCTCGGTGTACAATGTTTTGGCTGGCATTATATACATCTCGTGAGATACAATAGAGTAATTTCTACATTCACGAAAACATCTCAGTCGTAAATTAACAAGCTCGGGCATCAGATAAGGACACAGATGGCTTTCGACCTCAGGGAGTGTGTGATCACTACGTATGGTGTGCATGTTATGTCCTGATTGGCTGAGTGTTTCTATCCATATGTAGTATCTAGCTTTGTGGTATTTTTGGGGAACACAAGACTTTGGCCACATGTGTTTTATTGGGTCCAATTTCCTCTGACCTGTTTGTAGTGCAACTATGTATTGTTGGGATCGATCAGGGTTTTCCCTGGGCACACGTTTGTCTTTGACAGGAGAGACCCCAACTGTGACCTGTTACTCGATAGGCATGCATGTGGGTCACAGGACCTGCCTGACTACATATTTCTGACTTGGAGTTAATTGGGAGGTCACCTGTGGTAAATCTGACAGCAATGATGCGAGTTCACAGAAAATAATATGGCAGTCACTGGTGTCATTTTTATCAACATTCTCAAAATTGCGTGTACAGTTCTCATAGCGTACATTGAAATTGTCTTTACAGATATTGACATTGTTATGCATTCTTAGATCATGCCGTACATTGGCATCTCTTTTACTGGTAACAACATTCGTACATGGATTATGGCATACATTGATATCGTTACTGTCGTTATCAGCACGGTTGTGCGGGCTCAGTTGATGGCACACGATGACATTGCATTTATTGGTATTGCTGTTGTCGGGCCTTCACATATCACAGTGTTAATTAACATTGTATTTACCCATTCCAACACTCTTACAAGTGGGGTCCAGCAACAACAATATTGGTAGCAGCATACCTGCAAAGTCTTCACATAAGTCCAGATTTCATATCCCAAAATATATGGTGCACAGTTATAATGTGGGGAATAACATAGATAAATGGTTGGCAGCCTATCAAGTGGCTTTAAAAGTGCACAGGGTCCCAGAGGAGTTCTGGAGGGATGTAGCTTATGGCGGTACATTCCTACAGCTGGGAGGTATACACTCCTTACACTTAAGGTGTGGGACCAGACCAACTACACTGCCATGATGACCATTTTAGTCAGAAAGTTTGGGTTGACACCTGAGAAGTACAGGCAACTGTTCAGGCCCAGTCACAAACTCTCTTCACAAACATGGGTGGATTTCTTGGACTATGCTGGTAAGGCACTGAAGGGCTGGGTGAGGGCAGCAAAGTTAATGATTATGAAGGGTTTTACAACTTGTTTTTGAAGGAGCACATTCTTGATACTTGATTTCCAGAGCTGCGCCATCACCTGGTTTATAGCAAGCTTTCTGATGCCAGGAAGCTTGCTGTGGGGGCGGACCTCTGGGTCAGCACCAGAGTGTCCAGAAAGGTATCTGGGGGGACTCCCAAAAGGGTGGTCGCGGTTCCCACCAGAAGAAGGAGGGGGGAGATAAAAAGACTGAGTTCTGTAAATGCCCCCAAAACAACACACAGGGTCACTAGAAGAAAACGAAGGGGCTGATTTATGACTTTGGCGGTGCTGCGCCGGCTCTCTGTCGACACAGCACTGCCAAAGCTGCGCAAGGACCACCCGCCATATTACGAGTTGAACTTGTGTAAGGCGGACAGTCCTATGCCTTTCTCATTGCGGTGCCTGGAAAACAGGCACCGCAATGGGAACGGCAAAAAAAGTTCCAGCACAGCATGGACGGTGACGTCCATGTCGTGCTGGAACTATGGGAGGATACAGACAGGGGCACATATGTTGTGCCCCCTGAATGTATCCTCATGGCAGTGAGGTATGGGGGCGCTATAGGGGCCCCTTTGTTCCTGCACTGCCAGCCTTTTCATGGCGGGCTCCCACCATGAAATGGCTGGAGGTGCAGGAACTCGTAAAATGCTCAGTGGGACTACACCAATCCCACTCAGCATTTCACATTGTGGCGCAGGTCTGCCACCGCCAGGGACCTAGGGAATGACTGTTCCGTCGCGCAGCCGGTAGTCCACCGTTGGTACAACTTTGAAAGTCATAATCCGGTGGATGGTGGACAGCCACTGCTGCGTCACCGCGAGTGTGGCGGTTGGAAGACCTTTGCACTCGTAATCACTAGAAGAAAACGAAGGGGCTGATTTACGACTTTGGCGGTGCTGCGCTGGCTCTCTGTCGACACAGCACTGCCAAAGCTGCGCAAGGACCACCCGCCATATTACGAGTTGAACTTGTGTAAGACGGACAGTCCTTTGCTCTTTCTCATGGCGGTGCCTGGAAAACAGGCACCACAATGGGAACGGCAAAAAAGTTCCAGTACAGCATGGACGGTGATGTCCATGTCGAGCTGGAACTTTGGGAGGATACAGACAGGGGTGCATATGTTGTGCCCCCCTGAATGTATCCCCATGGCAGTGAGGTATGGGGGCGCTATACGGCCCCTTTGTTCCTGCACCTCCAGCCTTTTCATGGCGGGCTCCCACCATGAAATGGCTGGAGGTGCAGGAACTCGTAAAATGCTCAGTGGGACTACACCAATCCCGCTCAGCATTTCACATTGTGGCGCAGCTCTGCCACTGCCAGGGACCCAGGGAATGACTGGTCCGTGGCGCAGCCGGTAGTCCACCGTTGGTACAACTTTGAAAGTCATAATCTGATGGATGGTGGACAGCCACTGCTGCGTCACCGCAAGTGTGGCGGTTGGAAGACCGCTGCACTCGTAATCACTAGAAGAAAACGAAGGGGCTGATTTACGACTTTGGCGGTGCTGCGCTGGCTCTCTGTCGACACAGCACTGCCAAAGCTGCGCAAGGACCACCCGCCATATTACGAGTTGAACTTGTGTAAGACGGACAGTCCTTTGCCTTTCTCATGGCGGTGCCTGGAAAACAGGCACCACAATGGGAACGGCAAAAAAAGTTCCAGTACAGCATGGACGGTGACGTCCATGTCGAGCTGGAACTTTGGGAGGATACAGACAGGGGTGCATATGTTGTGCCCCCCTGAATGTATCCCCATGGCAGTGAGGTATGGGGGCGCTATACGGCCCCTTTGTTCCTGCACCTCCAGCCTTTTCATGGCGGGCTCCCACCATGAAATGGCTGGAGGTGCAGGAACTCGTAAAATGCTCAGTGGGACTACACCAATCCCACTCAGCATTTCACATTGTGGCGCAGGTCTGCCACCGCCAGGGACCTAGGGAATGACTGTTCCGTCGCGCAGCCGGTAGTCCACCGTTGGTACAACTTTGAAAGTCATAATCCGGTGGATGGTGGACAGCCACTGCTGCGTCACCGCGAGTGTGGCGGTTGGAAGACCTTTGCACTCGTAATCACTAGAAGAAAACGAAGGGGCTGATTTATGACTTTGGCGGTGCTGCGCCGGCTCTCTGTCGACACAGCACTGCCAAAGCTGCGCAAGGACCACCCGCCATATTACGAGTTGAACTTGTGTAAGGCGGACAGTCCTTTGCCTTTCTCATTGTGGTGCCTGGAAAACAGGCACCGCAATGGGAACGGCAAAAAAGTTCCAGCACAGCATGGACGGTGACGTCCATGTCGTGCTGGAACTATGGGAGGATACAGACAGGGGCACATATGTTGTGCCCCCCTGAATGTATCCTCATGGCAGTGAGGTATGGGGGCGCTATAGGGCCCCTTTGTTCCTGCACCTCCAGCCTTTTCATGGCGGGCTCCCACCATGAAATGGCTGGAGGTGCAGGAACTCGTAAAATGCTCAGTGGGACTACACCAATCCCACTCAGCATTTCACATTGTGGCGCAGGTCTGCCACCGCCAGGGACCTAGGGAATGACTGTTCCGTCGCGCAGCCGGTAGTCCACCGTTGGTACAACTTTGAAAGTCATAATCCGGTGGATGGTGGACAGCCACTGCTGCGTCACCGCGAGTGTGGCGGTTGGAAGACCTTTGCACTCGTAATCACTAGAAGAAAACGAAGGGGCTGATTTACGACTTTGGCGGTGCTGCGCTGGCTCTCTGTCGACACAGCACTGCCAAAGCTGCGCAAGGACCACCCGCCATATTACGAGTTGAACTTGTGTAAGACGGACAGTCCTTTGCCTTTCTCATGGCGGTGCCTGGAAAACAGGCACCACAATGGGAACGGCAAAAAAGTTCCAGTACAGCATGGACGGTGATGTCCATGTCGAGCTGGAACTTTGGGAGGATACAGACAGGGGTGCATATGTTGTGCCCCCCTGAATGTATCCCCATGGCAGTGAGGTATGGGGGCGCTATTCCGCCCCTTTGTTCCTGCACCTCCAGCCTTTTCATGGCGGGCTCCCACCATGAAATGGCTGGAGGTGTAGGAACTCGAAAAATGCTCAGTGGGACTACACCAATCCCGCTCAGCATTTCACATTGTGGCGCAGCTCTGCCACTGCCAGGGACCCAGGGAATGACTGGTCCGTGGCGCAGCCGGTAGTCCACCGTTGGTACAACTTTGAAAGTCATAATCTGATGGATGGTGGACAGCCACTGCTGCGTCACCGCAAGTGTGGCGGTTGGAAGACCGCTGCACTCGTAATTAGCCCCTTACTGTGACAAAGGTCAGCAGCCCGAGCCCATCAAGTTCTATGAGTGCTAAGAGTATGGAACTACAAGGGGGATCCCAAGTGTACAAAAAGAGCACCATTTCCCACCTGAGGAAAGATTTCAGGGGTGGCTAGCGTAGTGCTGGGGGAGGAGTTAGTCTCAGTTAATGGGGGGAGTTTTCAAGGGTTACCCTAGTGTCCCCAGGTGACAGGGAGATTGTTCTTAAGATCCATGTGCCCTGAAAAACTTCAAAGTATAGGCAATGGGCGACCATCAATGGGCAAGGTGTGGAGGCTCTGAGGTATACAGGACTCAGTATGACTATGGTAAGGAGTCAGCTGGTTTCCCCAGAGCAGGAAATTCCTAATGCATTCCTTCAGGACGTGGTGGCTAACAACAGAGAGGGTCACTATCCGGTGGCCTTTGTTCCATTTGAGTATTTGAGTGGGGGAGATATGGGGGTTTCAAGTCATCTGAAATTTGCATTGAGCCCTGCCATGCCTGTGTACTGTTTCTTAGGTAATGACCTGGAGTACACTACCTGGAAGGAAATAGAGCTCAAGGCTCATGTGGAGATGTTAGAGTTACCTGAGTGGATCTGTGCCACGACAAGGACCATGGCTGCCCGGGAAGGGAGTCAAGAAGGGCTGGAGCCTGGAACAATAGCCCAACCAGCTACTAAGAAGGGGAAAGGCAAAAGGTGTGGCAGTCTAGCCCCTGAATGCACCTTCAATGAGATGGATGGGGCACCTGTGGTGGCCACCCCAGAGTCCACTGAGGAGGACATTGCTTCCCTTTGTGACCTGCCTGAGCTTGCTGGATGGCATGTGGAGGGAGGACCCACCAAGTAGGAGTTCTATAGGGCACAAAGAGAGTGCCCAACCCTTGTGGGCATGAGGCAACATGCTGAAGCCCAAGCAGCAGGTGATGCCTCTGGTAGTCACCACATTTACTAGGAGGACAAGCTCCTGTACCTAGGGCTCCTGGGCATGGGACATCAAGGGCCCTAGTGGTCCCCCAATGCTACAGGGCCTTCCTACTGGAGCTGGCTCATGAGATTTCCCTGGCAGAACATCTAGGCCAAGACCAGACCTTTTCAAGGTTTGTCCCCTACTTCTATTGGCCTAGGATCAAGAATTTGTCAGATGCATTCTGTAGGACTTGTGCCACCTGCCAGGCCAGCTGGAAGACAGGGTAGAGGCTTAAAGCCCCCTTTAATCCCTTGCCTGTCTCCTTTGAGAGGGTAGGCATCAACATTGTAGGGCCTATGGATCCCCAGACTGCATCAGGTTTATCCTGGTGGATCATGCACTAGGTACCCAGAGGTAATCACTCTGAGGACCACTACTGCACCCACAGTGGCAAAGGCCCTGATGGGGACTTTTATCTGGGTGGGTTTCCCAAAGGATGTTGTGTCTGACAGGGGCACAAGCTTCACGTCTGCTTATATGCAGTCAATGTGGTTGGAGTGTGGGGTAACATATAGGTTCTCCACCCCTTACCATCCACAAACTAATGGGATTGTTGAGAGGTTCAACAAGACCCTGAAAGGCAGGGTGCTGCATGTAAATTACCTCAAACCACACTTTGAGAGGTCTGAGCTCATCATGCTGTTGGTGACTGATGGAGAAGAGGGGAGGAGAGTGAACCTCTCCCTGACCTCTTGGACTCCAAGAAAGAGGATGGGTCTGTGGAAGGAGAAATCCTTTCCCCCACTCTAACTCCCGAACAACAGAGAGACAGCCACCAAGTGTTGGGGCAATACCCTTCTCTGTTCTCCCCTTATCCCTGGGACTACCCACCTGTGTACCCATGAAGAATAAATCTTACAGGTTGTCAGATAAGGTGAGGTCCAGCATTAAGGCTAAAGTGTCCAAAATGCTGGAGTTGGTGGTGATAGAACCCTCCAGTAGACCTGGGTCCAGTCCTGTGGTTCTGGTACCAAAATCTGCCCCATTGGGCACCACATCTGAACTGAGGTTCTGTGTGGATTACAGAGGGCTGAATTCTGTGACTAAGACTGATGCTCACCCCATCCCCCGGGCTGATGAGCTGATTGATTGGTTAGGGGCTGCCCAGTATCTCAGTGCCTTCGATATTACATCAATGTACTGGCAGATCGCCCTAATAGAGGGAGCAAAGGTGAGGTCAGGTTTCAACACTCCAGAGGGCCACTACCTGTTTAGAATAAGGCCCTTTGGATTAAAGAATGCCCCTGCCACCTTCCAGAGGCTGGTGAACAAGGTCCTTCTTGGTATGGAAGGCTTCTCTGCTGCTTATCTTGATGATATCGCTGTCTTCAGTAGCAGCTGGAAGGACCACCTTTTTCACCTCCAAGACGTGCTTCAGCCTCTGCAACATATTTTCACAAACACAAGGGAACCCAAAAGGTAGATAAGGACCTTGGGTAACAGTTTCGTATTAGAACAGTGGTCCTTAAACAGAACAGTGTGGTCATCAGGATAAATATAGACTCCAATCAGTACTATATTACGAGTGTCCAGCCGGACATTCAATTTAATAATTCAAAAATGTCAAAAACCAAAAATAAACACATCAATACAGTGGGACACAATCCTGCATCCTACATAGAAACATGACAAGTACACTTAGGACAGGAACATATCAGGCAAGACAGGGTAGCTTGTGGAATATTGAACACCGTTATGAATAACCGTTATGAAAACACACCAGGACTCACAACAAGGCAATAACTGTGACGGGAGATGGCTAGCGTGAGTAAACGTGAACGTCAAAGCTGCACATTAGAATAAGGTGTAGGTGGAAACAAGCGTGGAGACATGAGCGCACGCAATCATTCGTTACAGGGTAGTGACAAGCGAGACAGGCTAGGCGGTACACGCGTGAGCAAGGTGGAAAGGCCTAAGGATGTAAAGGACTGAGTTCGGGGTGCCCGCAGCGCGTGTGAGGTGACGCTCGTTCGTAAAAATGTGAAGTAAAAACTAACCTCAAGGGGCCTGTGGAAGGTTAAGCCACAATTACACTCAGTGGTGGAGGCCGATTAAATAGGATGTTCTGTAAAAATTAAAATCTACGCGTAAGGTACCGGAGTTACTCATTAACAACTGGCAGATAAGAGGATAAAACCAGCGGAAATTCTCACCTAAGAATGAAAAACCTGGCGATTAAACTGTAAATTATCAGTTCCAAGGCAGCAAGTGGCGATGCACTACAGGGAAAAAGGAGGGAAAGGATTTTAATTTTTACAGAACATCCTATTTAATCGGCCTCCACCACTGAGTGTAATTGTGGCTTAACCTTCCACAGACCCCTTGAGGTTAGTTTTTACTTCACATTTTTGCGAACGAGCGTCACCTCACACGCGCTGCGGGCACCCCGAACTCAGTCCTTTACATCCTTAGGCCTTTCCACCTTGCTCACGCGTGTACCGCCTAGCCTGTCTCGCTTGTCACTACCCTGTAATGAATGATTGCGTGCGCTCATGTCTCCACGCTTGTTTCCACCTACACCTTATTCTAATGTGCAGCTTTGACGTTCACGTTTACTCACGCTAGCCATCTCCCATCACAGTTATTGCCTTGTTGTGAGTCCTCGTGTGTTTTCATAACGGTTATTCCTTCACGAGCATGGTGCGGTCACACCGGGGCTGGTCCCGGACCCCCTGGATAGCATAATGTTTTACGGTCTGTACTAGACGCTCATTAATCTCCTTCCCTTTTCCTCATTTTCCACAGGCAATCTCTAATTATTCAGGCTTGTATTTTTAACTGTCCTGATGATGATCCTACTATTTCTTAAAGAGGATCGAAACATCGTCAACCAATGTAAACAGTTTGCACATTAATCAAATCTGATAAAAAAAAGTGTATTTACTGTTTCCTCAAGCTTGTTAGAAATTGTGTTCAATATTCCACACGCTACCCTGTCTTGCCTGATATGTTCCTGTCCTAAGTGTACTTGTCATGTTTCTATGTAGGATGCAGGATTGTGTCCCACTGTATTGATGTGTTTATTTTTGGTTTTGAACATTTTTGAATTATTAAATTGAATGTCCGGCTGGACACTCGTAATATAGTACTGATTGGAGTCTATATTTATCCTGATGACCACACTGTTCTGTTTAAGGACCACTGTTCAGCCTCTGCAACAGCAGGCTTGACCATCAAGGCAAGTAAGTGCCAAATAGGGCAGGGGTCTGTGGTGCACTTGGAACACCTGGTGGGCAGGGGGGTGGTGCAACTCCTTCAGGCCAAATTAGAAACCATTTTGGCCTGGGTGTCCCCCAAAACCCAGACTGAGGTCAGAGCATTCTTGGGCCTCACTGGGCACTATGGGTAGTTTGTCAAGGGATATTGCACATTTGTTGCATCCTTTACTGGGCTGACTTCCAAGCAGCTTCCCAGAAATGTGATTTGGACAGAGGCATTCCAAACTGCATTTGACTCCCTGAAGCAAACCATGTGCACAGCTCCTGTGCTCAAGGCCCATGATTTCTCCCAGGAGTTTATCATTCAGATAGATGCTTCAGAACTTGGCATTGGGGAGGCATTATCCCAACTTAATGAGGAGGGCCAAGACACAACCTGCTGTAGCCTTCATCTCCAGGAGGTTATTCCCCAGGGAACAGAGGTGGAGTGCTATTGAGAGAGAAGCATTTGCTGTGGTCTGAGCACTAAAGAAGTTGAGGCCATAGTTGTTTGGCACTCACTTCCTCATTCAGACTGACTACAGTCCCCTCAGGTGGCTCATGCAAATGAGGGGTGAGAATCCAAAACTGTTGCAGGTGGTCCATTTCCCTTCAGGGTATGGACTTCAGGGTGGAACAAAGATCTGGGGTAGACCACGGCGATGCTGATGGTCTATCTAGGTTTTTCCGCCCTAATGATGAGAACTCCCTAGAGGTTGGATAGATCTCCCCACTTTCAGCTGTGGGGGACTCATGTTATACCTGTCATCCTTAGGGTGGTCTTTCCCCAGACTGTTTGCCTTTTGCCTCTCATTTTTGCTGTTTCATTTTGTTGGCCTTAGGACTCTGAGCACTTTACCACTGCTAACCAGTGCTATAGTGCATGTGCTTCTCCCCTAAACATGATGACTTTGGTGTATACCTGATTGGCATATTTGATATATTGGTAAGTCTCTTATACAGTGGTATACCATATACCGAAAGCCTGTACTTCAAATACTACTAGTGGGCTGCAGCACTGATTATGCCAACCACAGAAGTAGCCTTTCAACCCTGTCTCAGGCCTGCTGCACAGTGCCTGTGTGTGCAGTTTACTGCCACTTTGACTTGGCATTTAAAACTACTTGCTAGGCCTTAAATGCCCCTTTTATTACAAATAAGTCACCCCTAAGGTAGGCCCTAAGTAACCCTAAGGACAGGGTGCCATGTAAGTAAAAGGTAGGACCTGTACTTTTATGTTTGGCATATCCTAGTAGTGAAAAACAGCCTATTTTGTTTTTCATTGCTGTGAGGCCTACCCCTCTCCTAGGCCAGCATTGGGAATTCCTTAATACACTTTTAAACTGTAATTCTTGATCAGAGAGGAGTAGCTTTTTCATGTTTCATATCATTGGAATGGTAATGATAAATCCTCCTTACTGGTGAAGTTGGATTTAACATTACTGTTTTAGAAATGTCACTTTTAGAAAGTGCATATGGGGCTAGTACGTGCTCAACCTAATGTTTATCCTGGTGTAATCAAGGTGTCCCGTGCTTCCTGGGAATCACTCCCTGAACCCGAGTGAATCAAATAAAGGCTGGCTGCATCCCCACTGATGTGGGGTATGTCCCCAAGGCCCTGGTGTAATGTCCTCTGAAATGAGGTTTAATCCGTTCAATCGAAGTGTAAATCGGATCAAAAACAACTGTTTCACTGAAGTTTTAATTTCTTTCTTTCTTTTATTTATTTCTTCTCGATGTCAGGTCATTTATGTGGGTAGTTTAAACACTACATATCCCAACATGCATTTCACTGGTCCCGATGCATTTCGGCCAACATGGCCTTCGTCTGGGGACAATCTGAAAATGATAATCAGAGCCACTGCTCAATATACTGGGAAAAAACCACTGGTATTTAAAAAAAAATGTTCTTACTGTGTTATCTTAACGTGATGTTGTAGAGACAATCTCACATGCATGTGATATAACATGTTCCGCCACCTACAAACTGTGGTGGGAAAAACGTATCTATGTCTTAAAGTGACTAAAAGAAATACTGTTTAATCTTGATATAGCTTGCTCCACCATCTACAAAACCAAGGTGAAAGAGGCGCGTCTGTGTCTTAAAGTGATTCAAAGAGCACTATTCAAACGAGTGATCATGTATACAGAGAAACTCGATTTCGTCTAATCACGAGTAAGTGGCGTAGCGAGTTCCTTATGGTGCATAAGAAGCTTGGTTATACGAGCTTGTTTAAATGCGATGTTAACGGCAAGCGCACGCTTTCACGAATACAAGGTGAACGGCAAGCACACGCTTTCTAAACAATCACACACGGGTTTCTCTGTAAACATGATCACTCGTTTGAATAGTGCTCTTTGAATCACTTTAAGACACAGACGCGCCTCTTTCACCTTGGTTTTGTAGATGGTGGAGCAAGCTATATCAAGATTAAACAGTATTTTAACTTATGTTGACTTATCCGTGTTTTAACAGGTTGGCTAGTTTGTCCTATGTAGGGCAGATGGCAAGGGCACCATAAACAATATATTACATTCTGTGTGTTGCAATTGGAAAAGAAATTCAGAGAATGTTTGATGTTCCCGTGCTCAAAGATGTTGGTTTCAAAAGTGAGGGCACATGCTACACAGTTTCAGGGGAAAGAACCAAGCTAATCACAAGCATGAATGTTTAAAATTGAACAGGACAACATACAATTAATCAATTGACATGGTGCTGAAATATTATCACAAAATATATTTTTTATTTCATTTCATATAAAATTTGTCATTTTTTGTCAGAATCTCAAAAAAATATATATAATTCAATACATTTTATAAAATCACAATGCAGTAACACATATTGGCATATGAAATATGATTAAACTAAATAAGAGCTTAGAGCATAATAATGCTCTTATCTGATGATAGAATCTTTTTTTCTTTTTTTCTTCTTATGTTTCTAACAGAGTCCAGATCTTATGTGGACTGAAAAGAGGGTCAGCGGTAGATGGAACTACGCGCGTTTCGGCAAGTTGCCTTCGTCAGGACACCGTCTCGACTTTCTCTGCATTGGACACACAATTGAATGCATTTCAATATTTGCGTACACCTATGTCTACAATGTCAATATATTTCAAATGTCCTATAGTAATTTTATTTAATCTATTTACAATAAAAAAAATTGAAAGATATTGATGGTTCAGGTGTGTTATTAAGGGATCTGTGAAAATTAAAAGCCATGCATTCGTGGTGTAGTTAAAACCAAGTTCTGATGATAGAATTTTCGATTCATAAAGAGCGTTGTGAAAAAAGTTAGTCAAGAAAACACCCCTAATCCCATTGTGTTGT
>CAWUFW010024418.1:0-60765 GCA_963921515.1 Calotriton arnoldi | reverse complement strand
CATGGATCTTTAAACCACTTTCTATATTGTTCCATTATTGTGTCCTAGCACTAAAAAGACCTAGTCATCAACCCCTCAACTGTTGGTCTGGACCCTTCCACCATGCTGGCCACAACACTTGGCAAGTGTCGAGTAGGATGGTACAATACCACTGAATCTTTTGTGAACGGATAAAGTGAGCCTATTCAAACATTTGAACAGCATACTTAGGGCCTGATTTAGAGCTGGGTGGTGTGGAAGTGCCAAATCTGGACGAGAATTCAAGACATGGATTTACTCTAACACACCATAGCTACAGTGGAAGTTGAGTCTTTTGTGAAGATGAGTGGGTCCAGCAGGTTACAACGTTTGAATATCATAGGGCCTGATCTAGAGTTGGGTGGTAATCGAAATTCCATTGATGTTTGTAGGAAGGCTAAATCTGGACATACTATGTCTGTGGTGAAGCATATTACACGGGTGGATTATTTTCAGAATTTTGCACTTCTTCCACAAACCTGTGAATTTTTCATTACCAGCCAAATCTAAATCTGACCATTCGTATCTGAGCTATGACTCTTGCCCTGACTGAGACCCAACCATAACACCAGCTTTCTAAGACCAAATGTGAGGTGTCCAGATGTATTCTGCACCCTCTGAAGCCTTTCTGTTTTGTAATCAGGAAGTCAGGGTGTAAAACACATTAGCATAATTGAACTGTGTATTCTCGCCACCGGAGGTATATGCTGGCCCTTCAGCCTGCTAACTCCTCCAATACATTGAGTCAAGAAGCACTTCAAAGAAAAACCATTGTTGTAACCCTGCCAATTTTTGGATATAGACTCTTACTTCAGAACCATGGATCAAACCACGACCACTGTCACTGAAAGAACTGAATTTTCTGCTTACACAGGCCTTATACCTTCCTGTGGGCTCAGCTTCCTACTCTGATTCCCCAACTATTTGTACTCATATCTTTTGAACGGCTGTGAGCACAGAGACCCAGTTTTGCCACTTTGTATATTATTTGCTATGCAAACTTACTACCATAACTAAAGCAGACTACTTTGACTTTATTTGACATTGAAGTAGAGTGGTACATTGTATGTCAATCCACTGCACAACCTTCTGCCGAGCTTTGGTGTTGTTGTTTGACCACGAAGGTCATCAGTCCTCAGATAAGGCATGGGAGACCTTTGACTTTGACAGCAAGGGGGCCCACTGCAGGGATCTGACCACACAGCGACAGCCTTCAATTCCAGTGGGTCAGCTCAGCCTTTCATGCTCTTAATGTGCCACTGAGTTGGGTAACAATAAGCATCAGTTATACAAAGCCAAGAAAACCGATGAGGTGAACTTGCACATCACAAAAGACACATATTTAAGCGGACTCAGGGCTACCCAATTCTCTCTTTTTTAGGTATGGGTTTTGACAGTAGAGCAGTGTAGGAAAGTGCCTCTTTTTGACATGGTCACCCCCACTTTTTGCTCACTGGTACCAATGCTTTTGGTTGGAAGTGCACTGGGTCCCAGCTAACCAGGCCGAAGTGCCAGTGCTCTTTCCCTAAAATGATACAAATGTTAATGGTAGCCCAATTGGAAAGGGCTTTAGCACCCATGTAAATCGCTGGTAAATGGTACCACTGGTACCCAGGGCATGGGTACTAAAGATTGTCCCTGTGGGCTTCAGCATGTATCATGCCACCTGAAGGAACCCACACACAAACTGCATGCAGACTGCCATGGTAGGATACGTGAAATGATGCAACCCATTCTTAAAACACGACATTGCCCACTCCCTGTATGCAATGCCCAAGTACACTGCATGTACTATATGTAAGTCACCCCACAGCAAGCCTATAGAGCCCTAAGGCAGGGTACGTTATAGTACGTGACAGCACATCTGCATGAACAGATATGCCCCTCTGATGCCTAGCACCTACATTACTTGCAAGTGATCAGGAAGCCATTTTAAAGGTAAGTACCGGGCACTGGTCATTACGAGTTACCCAGCTACATAATGGTTTCACTGAAAATAATGGTGTTTGGTATCAAACACCTCATCTTAATGAATCCGTACTGATGCCAGTATCAGATTTAAGAAGACATGCACCTGGAGGGCACCTTAGAGGTGCCGCCTGCAACCCTACTAGTCTCCTACTGTGTTGGTTGACTGGTATCTTCCAGCCTGCCACCACAGATGAGTTTCTGACCCCCTGCAATGGAGCGCCTGCGCTCTCAGAAGTCAGGAACAGTGTCTGCTCGGCGGAAGGTGTTCTCACCTCCTCCAGCAGGATGGCTACTGATTTAGCATATCAAGGCCAGAGACTTCAAAGCCTCTGCTGCCTTTGATATGCGACCCCAGCTTCGCCCCAGACCTGGGGTATGCCCCCCCTGCCATGTGGCCCATTTGGCACCAGAGCAGGCAGGAAATTAGATATTCAGGAGGCGTGTTCCACTCACAGGCTAGTCACACCCCTAAGGTGGGCTGCCTGAAGTGGACAGCCAAAGAAGGGTTTTACCATTTGGTTTTTGTTAAAGTAGGACTTCTGGCTCAGGTTTATACCCAATCCCCACAGGATGTGGTCATACAGGTGGTGCAGTCATCCCAGTGGTAGATAGCCCATTGGCTACTACTGTATACTCCGCTAAACGCCTCTAAATTGAGTATTTAGGGGTCCCCACGACACCAGTCTGACATATTCAATTTTCTGGGAACTGAAGATGACAAAAGAAGAGACGACACAGTGAAAACTAAGGACCTGCACCGAAATAGGTGCCAAACCCTGCCTGGCTGCTTGCAGCTTGACAATTGCAAAGACCGACTCGTCCTGCAGCTGCGCATCCCCCCCAACACTTGGAGGACTGCCCAGCACTTCGACAACCAGCTATCATCTCCCTTGGGGTGGAGGAGGCATCCCCCTGCATCTGCAGGCACCGACTGCATCTGCCCGGTTCACTGTGTTGGCCATCGGGCACACTGAGGGAGCAACACTTCTGGAGGAGGTTTTTGTGGCTCTAGGATGTCAGCCCCGTCTCACTGCTGAGTTTCAAGATGCTAGAACCTCCAGGAGCCCCCCTGCACCAATACCCTGTGTACCGGGTCACTTGCACCAACCAAGGCTTGTTCGACATCCAGCACCAGCGCCTTGGAAGCCTATCTGAACGTCGAGGGACTTGAGGACAGACGAGATCCATGTCCAGAGTTGCCCTGTTGTTTTGTTTCCTCTCCTTCTGCAGAACCAACCAACAAACCTTCATATCCTCAAATTCCAGTGCCCAGCCAGCCAAGACCCTCTGCACCCGAGCTCCACAGCCCGGGGACGTCCCCTTGGCCTAGGGGTCCTCACAACCTGAACCCCTCTTTGGGTTCATCCAGCTTGCCCCCAAGTCCTTCCTTGCAGCCTTTGGTTCAGGTCCCCCTAGACTTCTACGGTGTGGCGCTCGAAGCTACCATCCTGACCAGCACCTCTGCACTTGGACACCCTAGGACTGGTAACCCAAAACTGCTGGTGGTTCTTTGGACCTTGACCCGCTGGCACCTTAAGTCCAAAAGGGCACCCCCGAACTCTGACTGCAAGTATCTGTTTGCTGTATATGTTTTTCCTCCTATAGGATAACATTACCCTGCTCGAGGCTCATACCTCCAATACAATTATTTGAGCTTTTTTTTACTGTTCTCTTTGAAAATTGATTACCCCAAAAGTATTTGTCATTCTAAAGATCTTGGTGTCTGAATTCATATAAAAATTTACTTTATTTTTATAAATTGGTTTCGGATTTCTTATTGAGTGTGTGAACTATTTATTGACTGTGTGTGTACAAAAATGCTTAACACTCTTCAGATAAACCTAAGCTGCTCCACCACACTACCACAAATAGAGCACTTGGGATTATTAAACTAAGCCCTGTAGTCACATGAGGTCGTCTGGACTTTTTGCATGTTGTGCCCTTACATTGGCAACACTACATAAAAAGAGCCAGCTTCCTACATTTGCACCCCCCACCCCCAAAAGAAAGAGGATGATACTAACATTCCCCAAGAGAGTCTTCATCTTGTAAGTGGAAGAACCTGGAAAGGCCATCTGCATTGGCCTGGTCAGTCCCAGGTCTGTGTTCCACTGTAAAGTCAATTCCCTTTAGGGAGATGGACCACCTCAACAGTTTGGGATTTTCACCTTTCATTTGCATTAACCACCTGAGAGGCCTGTGGTCAGTTTGAACAAGGAAGTGAGTACCAAAGAGGTATGGTCTCAATTTCTTCAGTGACCAAACCACAGCAAACCACAACAAAGGCTTTCCTCTCTATGTCACTCCATCTCTGTTCTCTAACCCCCTGCTAATGAAAGCAACAGGCTGGTCCTAGCCTTCATCGTTTTTCTGGGATAGGACTGCTCAAGGGCATTAGTCTGCACAATAAACTGCTTAGATTAATCTGGGGCTTTTAGAATGGGTGCTAAGCACATTGCTTCTTTCAGGGTGTCGAAAGCCTTTTGACAGCTCACTGTCCAGTTAACTTTCTTTGGTTGCTTCTTGGAGGTCAGTTCTGTGAGGGGTGCCACAATGGTATCAAACCCCTTCACAAACCTCCTGTAGTACTCAGTCAAGCCAAGGAATGCCCTGACTTGAGTCTGGGGTGTTGGAGCCACCCAGTCCAAAATAGTCTGGATCTTGGGTTTTAAGGGTTGAACTTGGCCTCCACCTACAAGGTGACCCAAGTATACAACTGATCCCTGTGCTATCTGGCACTTGCTGGCCTTACTAGTGAGACCTGCTTTTTACAGAGTCTCGGGTACCTTTCCAAGGTGGATTAGGTGATCCTCCCAAGTGGAGATATAGACTGCAATATCATCTAGATACGCTGCACTAAAAGACTCCAGCCCAGCCAGGACTTTGTTTGCCAGCCTCTGGAAAGTTTAGACCAAGTGGCCTCACAATGAACTAGTAATGCCCATCTGGAGTCAAGAATGCCGATTTTTCATTGGCTCCTGTGGTGAGCCCAATTTGCCAGTACCCTGATGTCAAGTCAAAGGTACTGAGAAACTTCACTGCACCCAGCCTGTTAATAAGCTCATCTGCTCTTGGACTAGGGTGAGCATCAGTCTTTGTGACTGCATTGCGACCCCAGTAGTCCACAGAAAACCTCAGCTCTGGTTTACCTCCCTTGAAATGAGGTTTGGGGACAAAGACTGCTGGGCTGGCTCAGGGACTCTCAGAGGGTTTCATTAACCCCTAGCTCCAGCATCTTGCTGACCTCAGCTCTGAAGCTTTCCTTAACTTGGTCAGACTGCCTGTACATTTTATTTTTGACTGGATGGCTATCCCCAGTGTCCACATCATGTGTGTACCAGGTTGTCTGACCTGGGGTTAGGGGAATGAGCTCAGCATACTGCCCCAGGATTTGGAAAGTCAGTTTGCTGTTGGGCAGTGATGGTGTTTGAAAAAACAACTCCCTCAACAGACCCATCTTTAGGGTTGTTAGAGAAGAGGTCACTTCTTCCTGTCCCTCATCAGTGACCATGAGCATAGTCACATGAGCCCTGTCATAAAAGGGTTTCAGTCGATTGACATGGAGGACCCTGTCGGGGCTCCTGGAAGTACCTTTGTCAACCAAGTAGGTGACCTCCCCTTTTCTCTCAAGGATAGGTTGGGTTCCGCTCCATTTGTCCTTGAGGGCCCTAGGTGCCACAGGCTCCAAAATCCATACCTTTTGCCTTGGTTGAAATTCAATCAGTGCAGCATTTAGGACAAGCCATTGTTTCTGGGGCTCCTGGCTTGCCTCAGAGTTGTGGTTTGCTTTCTCCATGTACTCAGCCATCCTGGAACGAAGGCCAAACACATAGTCCACTAGGTCTGGTTTAGGCTCTTTGAGAGGCTTCTCCTAGCCTTCCCTCACCAGTCTCTTCAGGGCGTGGATTTGAATCCCACTGCTGCCATCAAATGTAGGAAGCTGGCTTTTTATGTACTGTTGCCAATGTAAGGAAACATCATGCAAAAAGTCCAGACAACCCTCATGTGGTTAACAAGGCTTACTTTAATAATCCCAAAGTGCCCTATTTGTGGTAGTGTGGTCAAACAGCTCAGCTTAGGCTTATCAGAAAAATGTTAAGCATTTGTTGTACACACACAGTCAATAAATGGTTCACACACTCAATACAAAATATGAGACCAATTTATAAGAATAAAGTTGCCTTTTTAATGAATTTAGACACCAAGATCTTTAGAATAATTTAAGTACTTTCAGAGTTATCGATTTTCGAAGAAAACAGTAAAAATTCTCATTTAACGGTTGTGGAGGTATGAGCCTCGAACACGGTAATGTTATCCTATGGGAGGAAAACCATACACAGCAAACAGATACTTGCAGTTGGAGTTCAGGGGTCCCCTCTTGGACTTGAGGTGCTAAGGGGCCCAGTTTCAAAGAACCACCTGCAATTTCGGATTACCTGGCCTGGGGGTGTCCGGGTGCAGAGGTACTGGTCTGGATGGTCGTCTTGAGTGCTACACCGTAAAGTCACTGGGGACCTGAATCAAAGGCTGCATGGAGGGGCTTGGGGACGAGTTCGGTTGAACCCAAAGCGGGGCTCAGGTCGTGAGGACCCGTAGGCCAAGGGGACGCAGTCGGGAGTCACGGCCCTGGGCTGCGGAGCTCAGGTGCAGAGGGTCTTGACTGGCTGACACTGGAGTTTGAGGCCCTCACGGTTTGTTGGGTGGTTCTGCAGAAGGACAGGAAACAAAACAGCAGGGCCACTCAGGACATGGATCTCATCTGTCCTCAAGTCCCTCGACGTTCAGATAGGCTTCCAAGGCGGTGGTGCCCGGGTTGGATGTCGAACAAGCCTTGGTTGGTGCAAGTGACCCGGTACTCAGGGTTTTGGTGCAGGGGGGCTCCTGGAGGGTCTAGCATCTTGAAACTCAGCAGTGAGATGGGGCTGACCTCATAGAGCCACAAAAACCTCCTCCAGAAGTGTTGCTCCCTCGGTGGGCCTGATTGCCAACAGCACGGTGAACTGGACAGATGTGGTTGGTTCCTACAGATGCAAGGGGGTGGCTCCTCCACCCCAGGGGAGATGATAGCTGGTTGTGTGAAAGTGCTGGGCAGTCCCCCAAGTGTTGGAGAGGATGCACAGTTGCAGGACGATTCGAGTATTTACAATTGTCAAAGAGCAAGCAGCCAGGTAGGGTTTGGCGCCAATTTCGGTGCAGGTCCTTATTTCTCACAGTGTTGTCTCTTCGTTTGTGCTCTTCAGTTCCCAGGAAGTCTAATCTGCCGGTCTGGTGTTGGGGGGACCCCTACATACTCAATTTAGGGCCATTTAGGGGAGTATATGGTAGTAGCCAATGGGCTATCTACCACTGGGGTGACTACACCCCCTATTTGACTACTTCCTGTGAGGAATGGGCATAACCCTGACCCAGAAGTCTCTATTTCACAAAACCCAAGGTGGTCAAAACCCTCTTTGGCTGTTCACTTCAGGTAGCCCACCTTAGGGGTGTGACTAGCCTTTGAGTGAAACACGCCTCCTGAATAGGTAATTTCCCGCTTGCTCTGGTGCCAAATGTGCCCCAGAACAGGAGGTGATTATCTCCAGGTCTCAGGGAAGCCGGGGTTGCAAATCAAAGGCGACAGAGGCTTTAAAGCCTCTGGCCTTGATATGCTAAATCACTAGCCATCCTCCAGAAGGAGGTGAAAACACTTTCCACCAAGTAGGCATTGTTCCTGACCTCTGAGAGCGCGGGCTCTCCCTTGCAGGGTGTCAGAAACCTGTCTGTGGTGGCAGGCTGGAAGATACCAGTCAACCAACATACTAGGAGATTAGTAGGGTTGCAGAGGGTACCCTCTAAGGTGCCCTCTGGGTGCATGTCTTCATAAGTCTGATACTGACATCAGTACGGATTTTTTAAGACAACGCGTTTGATATCAAACACCATTACTTTCAGTGAAGCCATTATGTAGCTGGATAAGTCGTAATGACCAGTGCCCAGTACATACCTTTAAAACGGCTTCCTGATCACTTGCAATAGCTACCAATGGAACTAGGCATCAGATGGGCATATCTGCTCATGCAGATGTGCCCTCACATGTACTATAATGCACCCTGCCTTATGGCTCTAAAGGCTTGCTGTAGGGGTGACTTACAAATAGTACATGCAGTGTACTTGAGCATTGCACACAGAGAGTGGGCAATGTCGTATTTTTGGAATGGTTTGCACCATTTCACGCATCCTGCCATGGCAGTCTGCATGCATTTGGTATGTGGGTCCCATAGGATAGCATAATGCATGCTGCAGCCCTTAGGGACCCTCTTTAGTACCCATGCCATGGGTACCAGGGGTATAATTTACCAGAGACTTGCAGGGGTGCTAAAGTCCTTGTCAATTGGGTTACAATTAACATTTGTATAATTTTAGGGAACAAGCACTGTCACAGGGGCCTGGTTAGCAGGGAGCCAGTGCACTTGCAATCAGAATCATCAGTATCAGTGAGCAAAAAGTGGGTGTGACCATGCCAAAAAGAGGCAATTACCTACAAGTTGTCAAATAGACCTATTGCTAATAGTATATATAGCAGTGGTCTGCAACAGGTTGATCGCGAGCTACCAGTAGCTTTCAGGGTCCAGTTAGTAGCTTGCACAGGATAAATGCCTGTCAGCAGTCATGAAAATATATAGCTGTCTACCTGATAAGCCAGCTATTTACAACACTGTGCCCCTTTCTTTGTGGGCTCGAAAGCTGACAGTGCAGGATGATGCAGTCTACCCTCTTCTGAAAAATTATTTCTTTACTTCTTTTTCTCCTTTCTTGCCTCTCTTTCGTTCTCTTACTTTTTCCTTGCTTTCTTGTCTTTCTCCGCTTTCTCATTTTCTTTTATCCCCTCTTTCTTGCTTTCACTCTCTCTCCCCTTCTTCCTCTTTCTTCCTTACTTTTTGCGCTACATCTCTCTTTCCCTACTTCTTTCCTTCTTTTCCTCCGGCTTAGTTGTGCATTCTTTTTCAGTTTTTTTTCGCTTTTTTTTTCTTCTTGTCTTTATTTTACTCTTGCTATTTTTTCCTACCTTTTTCTTTTTTCTCATTTGTACTACTGCTTTTCTTCTTTTCCTCCATTTTCCCTGTTTTTCTTTCTTACTTTATGCTTTCTTCTTCTCGTTCATTCTCTTTCTCCTCTTTTTCTGTTTCTTTTTTCAAATTTTTTCTTTTTAAACTTCATTTCAATAATTCTTTCCTTTGTTCTTTCATTCAGCCCCTTTCAGACTTTCTCCTTTCCCATTTATTTTTCCCTCTTCCCCTCTTTCTTGATTTCTCTCCTTCATTAACTTTTTCTTCTGTCCTTTATCTTTCTTTCTCTATGTGTGTTTCTCTAGTGTGTCCTCTTCTTTCCCTCCTGTATTTCAGTCTTATCTCTGTCTTCATCTTTCATCCTCGGTTATTCTTTTTTGGTATTTCTCTTTTTCTTCTGATATAGTTATTGTGTTTTTTTCTTTCTTTTTTCTCATTTCTTCCTCCACTCCACGTCTCTCCAACTACTGTTTGTTTCTTATTATTTTTTTCTTCTGCTCTTTCTTTTCCTTTCTTTCTCCCTTTTTTCCGTTCCTTACTTTCCAGTTCTTTTTTTTGTTTCTCTTTCTTTCTTTCCTCTTCCTATGTGTTGCTCTTCCTTCTTTTTTCTACTTCTTCTTTTGTCATTCTTTTTCTTCTTCTCCTTTCACCATTTCTTTCTTTTTTCTTCTCATTTTCTTCTTAATTTCTTTTTTCCTATATTTATTTTCTTTTTCTCCTAATTCTTTCTTTCCTTTGTTCTTTCTTTCTCAACTTCTTTCTTTCTGTTGTTACTCTTGCCTTTTTCTCTCAATCTATCATTCTTCCCTTTCTCTGTCTCTCTTCCTCTCCTTTTTTCTCTCGCCTTTTGTCTCTCTTTCTCTCTCTCTAGTTCTCTCTCTCCCTTTATCCGTCTCAAGAGCAAAGGAACAAAACTGATCCATATAGACCCCAGATGTAAATGTTTTGCAATGCAGCTCCTGTGCCATCAATGTTGCATATGCTCCCTCTAGGAGCACTAGGGTACTCTAGTGGTAGTGTTTGAGTCATTTGGCTTCTCTGTTCAGTTATCAAATCCCTTATTAGGCAGTAGATCGCAATGGTTTTCAATTATCAGAAGCAGCTCTAACTATAGCAGAGGTTGGAGACCCCTGATGTATAGAGTGAGCTTTGGGTCCACTTCAACTTTTGCTTTCTATAACGAGCCCCTTTTAGTCATTGGCTTGCGTCTTTGACAGTCATGTCTTGGCTCAGCCCAGTGAAGTATTAATTTTCCAATTAATGCGATTGGCTGTTTGGGTGTATCTTTTCACCTCCACCGAGTGCTTGCATTAAACTACATGAGGGACCCTTTAAAGTTATAGCTGTCTTTGCTGCTGGCTCATTCCTGTGTGGCTTGCTCTAATGTTGTGGGGTGGCGTGGTGAGCAAAAAAATGATGGATTGAACCCAAATCTGTGACTGGGGGCGAATGTTTGATTTGTTCAGCATTCCGTCCATCATTTGTTCTTTTTGCTTTTGTTGCCCTAAGTGGGAAGGGTATTCCCAGACGTGGGTCCCATGCTCACTGTGCCACTGGATTTTAGCTAGCCTGGCTAATGAGGGGTGATACTCTGAAACCAGTCCCAGGATGCTTGTTTCCAGTCCAGAGAAGACCTGGCCTGGCAGTTCAGGCTGGACTGTTCCCATGGTGAGCACGGTCAACACTGATTTGCATATGGCTAGGTCCAAACAGGTTTGGCGTGGTGAGCAAAAAAATGATGGATTTAACCTAGATCTGTGACTGGGGGTTAATGTTTGATTTGTTCAGCATTCCGTCCATCATTTGTTATTTTTGCTTTTGTCGCACAAAGTGGGAAGAGTATGCCCAGATGTGGGTCCCGCGCACACTGTGCCACTGGATTCAAGCTAGCCTGGCTGATCTGGGGTGATACCCTGAAACCGTTACCAGGATGCTTGTTTCCAGTCCAGGTAGGAACCGGCCTGTTCCCATGGGGAGCAGGGTCAAGAATTACTTGCATATGGTTGGGTCCAAACTGGGGTGGCGAGGTGAGCCAAAAAACGATAGATTAAACCAAGATCTGTGACTGGGGTGGATGTGTGATGTGTTCAGAATTCCTTCCATCATTTGTTCTTTTTGCTAATGTTAAACACAGAAATATTTGTTTTGCCAGTGCCTGTTTATTTCATACACTGCACTACTCCCTAAAAAGGGAAAGGTAAATAGGGAGACCAGACATCCCGGATTTGCCTGGACAGTCACGCTTTTTGAAGGACTGGCCGGCAAAAATGTCCCGATTTTTAAGGGAGGGTCGTGTGAACCTGCACATTAATCACAGTGTCGTGCAGGCTCACATTTCAACCGGCCCTCTCAGAACCCAGGGACAGAAATGTACTTGTTTAGAGACGCTCTTGCTGTGCTGTTTTACCTCATTCGGGCAGCACAGCATAATTTACTGAGGTGTGAATCAGGGCTGCAGGAGCCCATACACACACACACACATATATATATACACACACACACACACACACACACACACGTATATATGTATGTTGGACATTTAGTCCTATTTCTCTGTCTGTGCGTCCTTCCCTGTTTTTGGTTCTGAAAATCGGGTCACCCTAGCGGTAAAGCCCCATCTATATGACGAAGAGGCTAGTTCCGGGTTGATGGTAGACAATACTGGACTACAGCAGCGCTATATAAAAAAGTCAAATAATAATAGTAAAAGGGGTAGTGTCGCCCCAGCCTGCCGCACAAGGTAAAGGGGGCAGGTAGTTACTACCCCACCACTGTGCAGAAAGCTGTGGGCGGTTGGGTAGCAGCACCCTTTCCTATGGCCAGGGACATCTTAAGGATTTTGGGGGCCCTGGGCCAAACATATTTTGGGGGCCCCTGTTCAGAACAGCTTTGAATTTATGCTCCAATTTGAGCCCCTGTTTCCCACGCAGTTTCCGCTTCCTCAGCTGCGTTAGCGATCCAGTTTGCATCATAGGCATTAGCCTATATATTCCCGATGCAAACGGACGCGCACAGCTGACAGCGGTAGGATTTAGTGTTTCCTGCCCTGCTACTAGGTTTTTAATACTTTTTAAATTGTATATGTGTGGCTGAATTACTCTGTGCTTTTTAACAATTTCTCCTACCTACGCGCACTTGCACTTTACTTGATTCTGCTTGCCTACACCTCCTTAGCTGCTCCGATTCGCATCTCGCTTTTCCTCCAGTCCAGGTCCGCCACGGCTGATACGCCGATTGTGTGGAGGGCTGGGGCTACTATCGGGCTCCTCACTTCCGCCTATGCAGTTTCTGCTTCCTCAGCTGCGTTAGCGATCCAGTTTGCATCATAGGCATTAGCCTATATATTCCCGATGCAAACAGACGCGTGCAGTGGGCACGCCGAAGGCGCGCCAAAGGCAAGCCAGTCTGCGCCCGTCAGCGTCCCGCGCCGGCCATGCTGCCCAGTTCCCCTCCCTTGAGTTTCTTCCACTATATTACAATAGGGAAAAACTGCTTAGCCTTAGGCGTCTACCATTATGTCAGTGTACAGCGGCTGATCCGAGCCTGGAGGTAGATTTTCGATGCAATAAGTGCAACTGGTCTCTCCTCCAGCCCAGGAAACTCGCACCCAAGATCCTCCCACGCAACAATAAGTGTAAAAACAATAAGAAAACAGAGGACTTAAAGGCCACCCTTTGAATTGTCGCTCTATGCAAAAGCAAGAACCACACATTTATGACCTACTTTTAGATGAACAGCCTGATCTTTTATCTCTCACTGAGACCTGGCTGTCTGAAGCCTCCAACCCTACTATCACTCTCGGCCATCCCTACGGGTTATAAAATCCTTAGGAGGGACCGACCGAGTGGGAAGGGGGCGGTTTCGCCATAATTTACAATCAAAAACTAGACTGCTCTCCCATCCGGATGGAAAACATTGAGGGCGCAGAGTCTTTAGGCTTCCGCTGTACCTTATCCCCCCATCATAGCATAGCTGGTTTTCTGATTTATAGACCTCCCGGTGCAATTGGAAATTTTATTACTACGCTAAATACAGCCACCACCTCCCTGGCCTTAAACTACAACATCTGCCTTATTCTGGGAGATTTCAATATACATACGGACATTGGAAAAGACCCTCAAACAATTTCCTTGCTGGAGACGCTGCAGGACTGCAACATGTTTCCATCTATTTCTTCGGCCACCCATGAGAAGGGCCATACCCTAGACCAAATCTTTCACAACTTTGACATATCAGTAAGCCTACCTCTTCCCATTACCTGGTCTGACCACCTCCTATTAAAATTCCCAACTCTGCCACAGCCCCTCGGGCTAACGCAGGGCAGAGGGTCCCTAATTACAGGACGTTCCATAAAATATCCATCCCGATGTAAGCAGATGTCCTCGGTCGTTCCTCACCGGAGCCGTCTAGCTGCCCCGACTCGGATGCCCTCTCCGAACCAACATTGGTGCAGCGGTACCGGTTGTTTCCCGCTTCTCAAAGAGGTCGGCCCTAACAGCTCCATGGTTTAATGATTCCCTCAGATCTAGCAAAAGAAATTATAGAAAAATGGAACGGAAATGGCGTAAATCCTATCTACCTGAGGACAGAAAGGTGTATAAAGACACCTTAAAAGCTCATTACATTCTCATGAAGGCGTCCAAGAAAAACTTCTTTCAAACCAAGATAGAAAATGCCCAAAATAAGAGTAAGGAATTCTTTAGCATAGTTACATCCTTTATCGCCCCGAAAGCGGGCACAAAGGAAGGGCCATGCACGGAAGAATGGTCTAAGCAAATAGCTCAATTCTTCCATAAAAAGATCTCTGTGATCCAACAAGCCTTCACTGACATCTCAGAGGAAGAACTGACCTTCTCCCTTAGTTCTAATAGCAAATTTCACCTCTTGCATCCTCCATCTTTACTAGCTTTCCCTGAGTTTCAGCTTGAAGAGTCACTGACCCTTCTCCAAAGCATTAAGTCTGGCTCTCCTACCGACCCATGTCCAGCGAATATCCTGAACCTATTAGCTTCCACCATAAACCCCACGGTAAACCAGCTCATTAATGTTTCCTCTCCTCAGGCAACATGCCGAAATTATGGAAGAATGCTAAGATTCTTCCACTGATAAAAAGGCTAACGCCAAACCGACGGGCCCTGCCAACTACAGCCCAATTTCCCTTCTTCCGGCCCTCTCTAAAGTATTAGAGAAGCATGTAAACAAGGCCCTCCAAAAACACATTGAAGATGGGAAGCTCCTTCATGAGTCCCAATCCGGTTTTAGGGCTAACTACAGTACGGAGTCCGATCTGCTGGAAGTGACTGAATTTCTCAAGGGTAAGCTGGACCAGGGAGGCAAGACTGTTCTGATACTGCTCGATCTGTCGGCGGCCTTCGATACGGTCCCACATGAGAGGCTCCTGGAGAGACTTGCTAACATCGGCTTGGGGGGACCGCCTTAACGTGGATGTCATCCTTCTTGGCAAATAGATCTCAGGACATCTGGCTCCCCCTTTCTCATCCCCGGTTCCGGCCATGAAGGTAGGTGTCCCTCAGGGCTCCATTCTCAGTCCTACCCTTTTTAATATATATCTATCCCCCTTGCATTTCTGGTAGAGGAAGAGGGCGCCAAAATAGTTTCCTATGCTGATGACACTCAGCTGATTTTTACATGTGAAAAAGGAACCGACTTTGATGAGGCAATGATTAGGTCTTGCCTCACAAAGGTTTTTAACTGGCTTAAGACCAATCAGCTGAAGTACAATCCTGACAAAACTGAAGTTATTTTCTTTGGTAATCCAGAAACGCCTGACTGGAGCTCTTGGTGGCCAAAAGATCTGCCGCCCCGCCAGCGGAAAAGGAGAAAGTAAAAAACTTAGGAATTGTCATAGACAAGACACTCTCCATGCACTTTCAAATCCAAAATCTAACTGGCGCTTTCTTGGGCATACTCCGGATGCTAAAAAATTCCTGCCACTGTTACCTCTTGAGAGCAGAAAGATCGTGGTGCAGGCTCTGGTGACATCAAAGCTTGACTATGTCAACAGCTTGTACCTCGGTCTTCCCAAATCCCTTATCCAGCACCTACAAGTGGTACAAAACGCGGCGGCCAGAGCCATCCTGAGACATAAACCCAGATCTAGTATGACCCCTATTGTTAAGTCTCTCACTGGCTCCGCATAAAAGAACGGATCGACTTCAAAGCGATGACCATCTTCTTTAAAGCTTTCCACGGTTTAGGAGCCGGCTACCTAAATAAGTGCGTTAATCGCTACACAACATCTAGACCCCCAAGATCTTCCAATGCCAACCTGGCCATCGTGCCTAAAATATGCCGTGCCCGCACTGGAGGCAGATCCCTCGGCTTTCTAGGCGCAAAATTGTGGAATAGACTCCCTGAGTCTCTGAGACTAACCACAGACCTACTCTCTTTCAGGAAGAACTTAAAAACCTGGCTTTTTAATAACTGATGGGTCTTTTACGCACGTTTTCCTCCCCTGTCATGCGCCAGGACACTCTAGTCTGAGTAGCTGCGCGCTTTATTAAATACACTATTTCATTTCATTAGGTCCCTGACAGTGCAAAGGAACACTCGTCCAAATTCTAAGGGCCTTATTTATGAGGCCTTGCTTCACTTTTATGCCGCTGGTGCGTTACTTTTGTGACGCACTGGCAGCGTAAAAATGTGCCATGTTGAGCCCTATTTACAAAGTGACGCATCTAGGCAGATGCGTCACTTTGTAAATCTCTGCACCACATTATACCGGCGCCAGGTATAATGTATGCAGGGTGGGTGTTCCCCGCAAAGCCTCGTAGAAGTGGCGCATTGAAATCTATGAGAACCCAGTGCACCACTTCTAGGACGCCATTGCGTCAATATCGTACACCTGCCTCACAGCAGGCGTAAGACTGATGCAGGCCCTTTCACATGGGGCTTGCCCCATGTGTAAGGACACATTGCTGGAGTTGCGTCTATTTTAAGACACACCCCAGCAATGCATCACTTTTGCGCCTACAGATACGTCAGAAATACTGACGTATCTGTAACTCCTTGCGACATGATGCGTCATACAGTAAATATGACGCATCCATCGTGTCGCAAGGAGGGCGCACTAAGAAGTGACGCATCCCTGTTTTCACACAGCAATGCATCACTTCTCATAAATAAGGCCCTAAATGTGTTTACATCTAATATTCAGGGATAGTTATGTGTGTTTTCAATATTGTAACACAGCAGCAGCTCACCAATATTACTGCAAATAATCTCTGTGACGCCCTCCCATTTCTTATATGTTAGGCCTTGTTTTGATCTGAAAGAAACTTTTTATGTATATTGCATGAAACAAACACAACATTTTCTCTGCAAAATGGCTGTACTAGACTCTCACACATCAGGGACATAAAAAATAAATTAAAGGAAAACAGTATTTAAAACAATCTGTTTAAGAAATATTCAAGGTCATTAGGGCAAAACTCTGGAGAACGGAGCTGACTCTGTCAGGGGGCCCCCTGAAAGGCTGGGGCCCTGGGCCAGAGCCCACTTTGCCCATGCATTAAAACGTCTCTGCCTATGGCCCGGTGCCAGCTCTCGGTCCTGGGTAGGTAGCTGGGCCTGGAGGGTTGGGTGGGCGTGCGTACTTCAGGGCGGGCTTGAACCCACTGCCTTGGCTGCACCGGATGGGCAGAGCTCTCACAAGCGGAGGGCAGGCGGTGACAGGCGCCCTTTATTCAAAATCCCAGTATTGCGCGTTTAAAGAGCTGTGTTTCTTTATCCACAGGGACTACATCTTTATTTCATAATTGGCACCCCCGCTTTTCCCTACCCCCACCCCTGTCTCCACCTCGCACGTCTCCTCAGAATAGCGCTAATTAGATTCAAACTCTTCAAGCGCGGGCTGAATGGCAGCGAGACTGGCTATCCATGTGTGCCTTGGAGCAGATGGCGCTCCTCCTAGCTGGGGTGGGGGAGGAGTGGGGGCTGCCTTGGCCAACAGGCCTCCAGCCTGGGTGAGCGCCCTGGCGAATGAACCTGGGCCTTTTCATTATACAGTGCTATAGCCGAGTGGCGGAGTCTGCTGAGCGTGAATGAGTGCGACTGCAAGTATCCGAGCATGGTTTTCACATAGCGCCCACTGAGCTGCATCACCTCAGGCGCTTAGGACTGAGGGCCTCCTTAGCTCTGCGAGCTCCTCGCGCTGTCTCTTCTTCTACCCCAAGCGCCCCCTTTGTTTGCTTGTGTGTCTCATCCCGCCATACTGTTCATGCTGCCTGCTCATCAGAATATCTGTCGATGTACAAAGGCTCCTCCAATGTATGTTCAGGGGTGCCAAGCTCCCTTCACTCTCGGTCTTTGTGTTTCCAAGCTGCTCACAAGGTTCTGATTATTTTTAAAGGGTTTTACGCCACCCTAGGTTTGTTTGAAAGTGCTGAGGGGAATAGGGGAGATAGAAAATGAAGGAACACAAGAGCAACAAAATGGGACAAGTTATAGGAAGTAAAGTAGAGCCTTGCAAATGAATATACTAGCATCTCAATGGAGAGCCCGATAGTGTGCTGTGAGTATATTGCGTTGGTATGTTCACGTGGCATCAAGCTCCTCACTATGCCTGTTCATGTGCTTAAAATTCCTTGCACTGCCTGACACTGAGTCACAAGCTCCTTTCACTCTCTCTTTGGACCCCAGTAGCCTCTCACTGTCTGGTCGTGGGCCTCAAGCTCCCTACTCTGTATGCCTACGTAAACCAAGCTCCTCATGCTGTCTGTTCTTGTATCACGGATTTCTCACATTGTCCATTGGCCACAAGCTCAGCTCACTTCTGCCCATATATCTCGGACTCCTCCTGCTATTGGTGCATTTAAATTAGATAATCTTAGGGCATAAGTCTTAAAAAAAGAAGTGGGGGGACTAACCAAGTTAGGCAGTATAAAAGTGACATCGGGGCACATGACATCACAGAGCATGACGTCATGGTGTTTGACAACGCACGTGGCATCAGAGGAAGAGACCTCACAGGAAGTGACATCAGATATTAAGACCTCACACATATGTTTAGTAGGTTTATTTTGAGTACATTTAGACGAATTACAAGATTTAACAAATGAGATTTTGCGTCTGGCTTGTTCCAAAAAACTGGTGCAACCCCGAAGCAAAATCTGGGCCTCAACTAAATACATTTATGTTTTTTTAAAACTCTGCCACAATGAAATTGGCAACAAGGAAAAACATGGCAGTAGATCTGTTCTGCTTAATTCGTTGCAAAGTCTGCATTTTAAAATATCTTATAGGGTTAAGGCACCTGCTGCAGAGATCTTTGTGTGCCCAGTAAAGCTCAGGGAATAATAATAATGATAAGATAACTCTGTAGGTTAATGCTTTTGCTAGAGAGATCTGCGTTTTGTCTAGTCCCAGCTTTGAATCAATGTAGTATCGAAGGTTAATGTGTCTCCTGCAAAGCACATCATGTAACATGCAGATGACAGACTTTTATTTTATTTAGATAGGTGAGTGGATTACTACTTTTAACACAGAGATCTGTTTGTTACTTGCAGTTCATAAATTGTAACCCTGATATAGCACAGTGAGCTATGAAGGACATGCGACTCCAACACCTTGTTACCCTCACTGTCCTATGTAACATATCTTGTACATTGATTTACATACTTACATGATTTATTGTCAATGTAGAATGTGTATGTTACTTAAAACTTTCTGACTCCCTGCATTGGGATGAGTAGCGCTATAAAAGAAATAAAACTGTGATATTTAAATCGTTATTTGTGTAAATACTGGGACAGACTAACACATCATACATCTGAGATTCTTACAGTGCATGCACATATACAGACAGAACAAAGCCAAAAGCATGCTTCTCTTAACTACATGTGAAGTGATAACAAGCTGTGTGCCTTTGTTTCCCCTCTGGTGCATTTGCATCTAAGTGTGAGGCTCCAGACAACGCCCAACCAGGATCAAATTGGAACAAAAGGAGGCCTGATTGCCCCTTAACTTTGGCCTTTATCTTTGGCCCTGCTGGAGGTGAAAATAAAAAGCCCCCCCTCCCTGCCTGCACATTGCTGCTGGGAATGAAAAGCAGACAACGTGCAGGCGCTGCTGTCACAGTGTCTGAAAATTAGTCCGGGACAAGTTTAGCGTATTTCAGTGGGGCCCAAATTCTTGGTAGGGTGGATAGCATCCACCCTGTGAAAATAGTGAGTGGACGCCGTTTACCCACGTGTATCCCCGATTTGTGCTCTGAATAATCCTTCCCCCACCTGCTGTAGTGATGAGAGCTCCAGGGGCCTTACTGCTGGTGATCCAGGCCATGGGTAATGGGCTCCCTGGATGCTGATTCACTTCTCATTAAATCCTGTTGTGCTGCATGAGTGAGGCGAGGCAGCACAGCAGGCGGCTCAAAACAAGTTAACTTCCGTCCCAGGTTTATGGAGAGGACCGGTATAAACATGAGACTGCGCAACACTGATTAATGTGCTTGCTCACTCCACAATCTTTCAAAAACTGGGACATGTATTTATGTCAACAAAATGTTTTGGGACGCCGGGATAGTCCTTTAAAAAACGGGACTGTCCAGGTAAATCTGGGACTTCTTGTCACCCTACAACAAGCTCTTCACAGTTTCTCTCCATGGGCCACAAGCTCCTCCTACTGTCTGTGCATGAATCCCAGATTCCTCGCATTGTCTGCCTATGAGTAACAAGCTCCTCTCACTGGGCCTGGTTCACAAAGATAAACTTACACTTTTGTGTAAGTTTACTCTTTAGGTATTCACAAAAAAACAATTTAATAGTAACATTATGACTGCGGAGACTCCGCAGTCAGGGCAGATAACTCCACACATAAAAGATAGGACAGGCCTATCTTTTTATGTGCGGAGTTCCCTGCTCCGATTGTGGGGTCTCCGCAGTTGTAAAGTTACTATAAATAGTTATTTGTAAATCCTGTAAATGAGTAAACTTCACAAAAGTGTAAGTCTACTGTGTCCATGGGCTGCAAGTTTCCCAATCTTTCTACAAGCTCCAAGGTTCTCACATTGTCCAAGTGCCCAGGCTCCTCATACTGCATGTCCTTGGTCCACAAGCTCCTCAACCTGTTTGTCCATGTGCCCCAAGTCCTTATACCATTTTGGCCGTGTAGCCTCAAGTTCCTTATGGGCCCTAATCTGCTCACATTGTCTGCCCAAGTGCCCCAAATACCTCGCACTGTCTTTGGATGGGGACTAAGCCTCTCTTACTCCCTCCCTCGTCCCGTGCTCCTGGTGCTGTCTGTTAATGAGCCCCAATCTCCTTAACCTGCCTGTTAATGTGACCCTAGCTTCTCATACTGTCTATGCATGGCTCCAAGCTTTTCTCATTAGGGAACAGGACTCAACCCACACCCTACCAGGTCCATCACCAAGGAAACGAGTTTGAAGAGCCTTGTCTTATGCGGATCTGCAACATCTCTCTAAGTTATAAGAGCTGTACCTTCATTTGACAACCTAATGCATTCTGGGAGTTGTAGTCTTGATATGTTTTCCTTGCCCACTGGACTAATTCATGTGATAACAAATTACTATGAGGAAAATCAAGGATGGTGTCCTTGGAACGAGAAAGCAAGCTAGCCTTGAGGGGGCTTTTTCCGAACACAATATAGATAGCGGTCAGTGAATTGGGGGGACCATATTCCACAGAACTAGACCCCTTTTCGCACACACACTGGCCCTTTAGATAAGACCCTCCTACATCTGGGCCCTCCCAGGCCTAGAACAGAGCGCTCTGTCAGAGGCCCAGCGGGTGATGTTCCCTTGGTTGTTCACAGCTGTTGCCTCCTCCTCTCCCAAGCGGTATCTTAGTAAAGAGAGGCGCGCCCTGGTGTGTAACGTCTCTTCTGCGGATCCTAATACTTCCTGTCTGAAGGACTGCTGCCCGTCAGTTCCTCTCCCATCTTGTGCAGCCAGAAGAAAACAAATGCTCTCACTCCACTGTCACTTGCAGGATACGCGTACACTGTGTGCCGGTATTATTGAAATGTTCATGTACCTTTGAAGCAGCTCTGGAAGAATCACCATTCTGCATCTAGATGAAATTTTCTCATTGCACAGTTAATCCCGCTTCGTCAGGTTTTACCATTTAATGATCTTTCAGAAGCATGGTATGTGGCATCAAAGTACGGTGAAAATCTTTCAACCAGTAGTTTCTGACGGCAGCGCACCCCAGTGGCTCCCTTCAGAGCAGGCTTGAGACCCCTGTTGATGTAATTCAGGCTGCTTTATTTGTGGCATTGTCTTGAGTTCTGCAGTAAAGTGTTGGCGCAGAACTTGAGTAGGAGAGGTTTGACATCGGTTCTCCCTGTCTGAGTAACCTATATAAATGCCCAGTGTCTATTTACTGCTCAGTTCTCAAAGTCAGCGTGTTTCTAAGAGCGCTACTACTAGTCATTGGTGAGTTGGGATTTTAGTCACAGCACAAGCTGATTCCCCTATGTCCACTTGATGGGGACGACCGCCTCTGCTTTTCTGTAGAAGGGCATGGCCTCACCACTCTGAGAGTATCTGACTGTTTAGGTGTTTAGCACTGGACGATCAAACACTCCACATGACTGACTCAAGGTGCAGACTTTCATGCTGAAAAGTCTGCCTGGTGGCCAAGTGTTGTGAAGTTTCCACAAGGCAAAATGTATCCCACAAAAAAAGACCTAAGCAAATACAGAACAGTATTTGACCCTGCTGAAGCTCAGCAGAACCTATCTGAGTAAAATCTCAGCATGCCCCAGATGAAGAGAACCAAGAACAGACTTTTTACGTCTGATGTGGGCATGCTCGCAGTTGCAAAGTTATTGGTAGGATGTAATTACAGTTTGCAGGGGGCAATGGGGAAAGTACTTGTTCAGTCCATCCTGCTGCGTATCCTTGAGGTTTAAGGAAAAAAGAGAAGATTGAGTTTAAGTTTGCTGCCTTGAGGCTTATTCTGGCTCAAAGATGGATATTGGATACATGAATTAGAGACCTGTTGAAATGGTTCACAGCTGAGGAGATGCATATGAAGAACATTAGAAAAGAGATAAACTGACAGAAGATGAAGTTGAATGAGGAACAATGTTACCGGAAGTCCTAGATCCTCCTGATACTAGACCCCCATACACCGGGTGTGATGAGGTGAATCCACTGGTCAGAGTGGGAGAGGAATGGAAGAATTTAGGGGAGATGGATAATCGGATCCTGGCAGGGGTGGCAAGGGGATGGATTTGAGATGTTTTCCTATCGTAGCTGGCATCAGACAGCAGGCCTGTGGCGATACAGACTCGAAGGGTTACTCTGAGTTAAGCTGGGTTGAGTGGGGAAACGTTTTAATTGGGGTCTCTTAGTGTAGTGATACTTCAACGTATTGTTGACCTATGTCGACGGATGTAGCGTGGCTTAAGTAACTGTTTTCTACTCATCCAATCGCCTACCATGGTGAACACTGTATAAACTGCTTTGTTGTGTAATTAGAAAATAGAAACATGTTAAAAAACACAAATATAGAACACAAAGGAGAGTATGGGTATCCACTGTATGAGGTTTGTGCTACATCCACTGGTTCAAAGGACAAATTACTAGTAAACACATATGTGGTACAAAAAAACTATTTGTGGGTGGGGGGTTGCTGTTAATGTATCACTATTGTTATGTGGCATTTAAGTAGTGCAGCCTGTCACTACTGGTATGTTATCAGCATCTGCATAGTGCCTTCTGAATTTAGCATGACACCATAGCGCTTTCTCGATCTGTGCACCCTTTTTCGAGTGGCTCTGAAATTCCATTGGTCGGCGTCTGTAGTTTGTTTACAGATTCTTTAAATGTCTAGCTTTGGAATGGTTTGTGCTGGTCAGCTGTCTAGCTTTGGAATGGTTTGTGCTGGTCAGCATGAAAGCAAAGTAAGTTGTATCCAGCTATAAATCTTTGTAATGTGTGATAAGCATGGATGGGTCTTCCGAAGAACTTTGCTGCTTTACGTTGAAGTGAGTTGTTGGTTGCCCATTGCCCAGCCTTTACAGATTATTTTAAAGCAGCATCACTAGCCTTGCAAAAAGCTATGATGCAAGGTGAGCATTAGGGTGTGGTATGTTTAAGCTAAATTTCTCTGAAGAGTTTTAAGATGTATTCTGATCTAGTGCAGGGGAGAATTGAGTTGTCAGCACTTTGTCAAGTATATGGCTTTGTTGTGTTGTGCTGAGGAGGGTTTCAGGCAGAGGCAGGTGACCCGCTGAAAGATTGAGCCTGAAGCTTTGCTCAGCTCGAGGAACCTCGAGCCATAATGAGCTGAGCTTTCATGTGGTTTCTGCCTGCCGCCCTCGCTCTACCCTCGTGCAGAGAGGTAAAAACTAAGCATTAACATTTAAGGTAAAAAGAGGAGAAATAGATACCTATTTAATGGCTGATTTGTACAAAGTGGAACCAGCTTCCCGCTTAACCAAATTGTGTGATCTTAGACAAATATTTTCTTCACTTCACTATGGCATATGAAAGCACATTCAAATACGTGAGTTCAAAATAGGAGCTGTAAAAAAACCAATTGTATTTAATTTAACAGACTATAATGTTGTTGTGTCTATAAGAAACTGGGCCATATACAGGGTTCACATGACAACTTTCTTGCTTCTCAGTACACTAATGGCACCGTCGCCTGGGTGGGTGCAGGAAGGGTTCTAAGTTCATGTTTAAAAACGATCCCTTTTATAAGTACTTCTCAGTTCAGTAATATAATGTAACATTAGTTTCGAGGCTTCTACATGTTAAAGAAATACAATTTTTGGAATTTCGAAGAAACTTTATCATATTACACGTTGTTTTTGTGTGATTTACATGGCAATGTGTGATTTACATGGCTAATATTTTCAGGGCTCGGCTCGTGCACGGGCTCTAAGAGCCAAACCAGACCATTGGCTTGTGCTCAGGTCCCCCTGTTAATTTGTTGGCTCGCCCACCTCTGGTTTCTTGGGCCTGACTATCATGTTCTGTTTGAGAAACACAAAGCATAGGTGTGATTGTGCTAGATGTTTCACAGAAGCCTCAGTCTGTGCCAGTCAGATGCCACTCCCACCGCCAGTGCCTTGCCGCTGCCCAGGCTGGAGCAGGTGTTCAAGAAAGCTGGGCCCAGCCCCGGCTTTGGGCCTATGCGGCAGGCCGCGTTAGACACACTTCAGTGATTGGCGCTCTGCTTTGCCTGGGTGTGAGGGGCGACACTTGCCAGCCAATCGTAAAAGATTTTTTTGGGCAGCCTGTGTTGCAGCATTGATTCTAATCGCCCGAGGCAGGGGGAGGCACCGCAGATCTCTCCCTGGGGTGGCGCTGCAAAGAGCACAAAGGTCCTGGGGTTATGCAGAGGTTGTGAAAACCTTTCAGATAGGTTATATTACTACCTTTTGATATACTTAGTTTTTAAAGGACTGTAGAAACTAAGGCTTTTCTGATCAAGGAGCCTATGCTCAGATACTTACAGCACCTCTTCAAACCTAATGCATACGATACATAGTGCAGCAGAGACAGGCGTTCAGTCGTTCACCAAGGTAACCCACACGCAATGCAGGCCTCCCTGCAGCCCCTTATCTGCGGATTTCACCCATACACACTCCACTAGAAGAGAGACCCTGAACACCAGGTTACTATCTCCTAGTAACTGCTGCCTAGGAACAGAACAATATAGATGCTGCTTATTGGTAGGGTATGTCGGGTTCCCCTAGTTCGTCCGAACCCATAGAGCTATCATGGGCCTTAGGCGTCCAATGGTTATTGCTTCCTCATGATGTCTACCTCGGGTTTAGCTCCAGAAAAAGGATTTTTATTTTCCGCTCAAAATGTCACTTAAGCCACCACCCTCTTCTTCACTGGCTCCGTCCAACTATTCCGTCTCTCTTGCCTCCTCACTCTCCATATTCTACAACCTTCCCCCTCACAGTTGCAGTTCCCGCTAGACATGTCTTATCCCAGCTCATCCTGGGCTCATTCTTCCCTTTCAGTTTCTCCCCCTTCCTTCAAACTCTTTCTTCACTCACAAACACCCCCACGTCCCCTTCTCTAAGTGTTCCTTGCACCTGCCTTTACCACACTTGCACCCTCGCTATAAACCCTTCTTGTACATCGCCGTCATGCTGTGTAACTAGGTCTGCATTATATAAATTTCATACAGACATACATTCACGCCTACATGTTTGCCTTGCTTCATCTCAGTATATGCCAACACATTCCTTCCCATGTGCCTTTTTTGTTGCTTCGTTTTAAGTAAGGGCGCAGGAAGAATTATTTGTAGAGAAGGATTGTGGACTACTGCTGGTTAAAGCATCAGGCTTGCAGGCTCTGTGTCCAACCTTCACATTCCGTGTGATCTTCAGCACATCACTTTATCTTCCCTTTCCTTAGTTCCCTCATTGGGACTATGAAGGAGATATGCCAGCTCACCCCACTTTCTGTCCCACCCGTCGTTAAACATTGCGCCTTTGTTGTGTCTTTTTGCCTATGCCCTCTGTGTTGCGCAAGGCTGTGACTGGGTGGTACTGGGCATACACCCACTCTTTTAGCCTCTAGTTCTTGATTTCACTGCAGAAGCACCTCTAGTGTAGTGCCTTTGTCCTGGGAGCCTCTGCTTTGAAGTCCCTGTTCTCTAAGGGCTGCGACCAGGCACATGGCGTTGCTATACCATGGCCAGCACACTTGTCAATGGAACGACAATACATAGCAGTTCCCTACTTACCAACCCTAATGACCCTGAACGCGCTGTCTGCTCTGTCCCACAGCACTACAAGAAATAATGGTCCGGGGTGTAGTGGCTCCTCTCTAATCCCATTTCAGAGCGCACCCTCACAAACATGTAGAGAAAGCGTGAGAGCTAACTGCCATTCAAAACAGCACTACGCTCCTGTTCTCTCTACTGTCACCATACATGTGACTTGTACTTTCTGGGATGCTCGTTGCTACTGCAAGGTACTTGCCTCCAGTGCTTGTGGACAGTGTGTGTCTTTTCCATGGACAGCCCCCATGGCATACTTTCTGTACTTTAGGTCTAGGGCTTGAATGTCCTCTCTAGATGATAATAAGGGGGCATTCTCAGCTCTCGTGACTGTTCTTGCCTCTATCAGATGAATACCAATAACTGGCCTGTAGCAGGGGTAATTTTATGTCTGGCCAAAAGACAGCCTTAGCTCATGTCTTGCCTCTGTTTTCAGTAAAAAATCATACTATCATTCTAAAAACACATACATATTTAGAGGGAGTTGCGGCCAGCCCCCTACGTCCATTGGTCTGCTCAAGTGTCATTCCGATTTAGTTTCCGCCCAAAACAGCATGTAGCATGGGGCAATGAGTCAGCCTACTTCAGTCATTGGTTCTCTTGCACTATGAGGGACTGCATTTTGCCTGATCTCATGTGCACAGACGCCTGAACAGGAGTGTATATTTTCATTTGCAACCATATGCCCACTACCTTTTGATTTCAGCATATTTTACTTTTTTGGTGGGGTAAAGTGGACAGTGTCGCAAAGATTTGGTTTATGTTCTCCAACCTAAAAAAAGAAAAAAAGGAAAAAATATAAGTAGGAATGCTCTGCCCAGGGACTGGACTTCATGGACCCAATGGTACTGGACACCTTGAGTGGAACGTGCTGGAGACACTGCTGGTGAAAAGTCTGAGAGGCACATGTGTATTAACAGTTTCAACACACTTTGTGATCTGTAATGGTATAATACATCAATTTGTAAGTCGTTGGACAATGACAGATGAGGGCTGTAAACACTAACTACAGAAGGAATATAGATTTATCTGTTAAATTTTCAAAAGAATTAGCACACTTACCGGAGTCATTTTCCTTTTGACTTGTCATCCTTAAATAAGCCAATAGCTGCAGAAACCTTGCAGTGTAAGGATTGGTGAGATGTTTCAATTCACTCCTCCACAACTCTGACACGTGAATGAAGTCTCTAAAGTATTGTTATCTTTCACTAGCCTCTGACTCTGGGCATGCACTTCAGAAACAGCAAGCCAGAGGAAAACACATAGGGACTGTCTGGTCTCTTCCTAAGTACCACACCCTCAATATGCACAGACTCCTGCAGTCATTTTCTTTGAAGTCTTATTTATTATCTATCATTTCCTGGAAGAATGACAGTATTCACCATTCAATCAGTGCCAAGATGTATGGAACATTGTGGAAGGTTCTTTTCACCACTGATACCTCACAGAGAGTCACATGGACTGCCTCATCCAGTCTTGCTCACTACCAAAGTTCTGACTTTGTGGGAAATGGCTGTTAGCCAATCAGTCCTAATTCCTTATAAGGCCATAGTACTAAGCACTAGACTATTAGAATAGAAAACTGTCCTAATTAAGTAAAATATATTAGCAAGTATTGTAGAAGAAAAAACCTTCTTAGGGGTTCACTGATACACCTGGTCCTTTAAACCAACAAAGAAGAGATTGGCACGGAAGCTGTAATATAAAAACAATACATTTATTAACCTCACATGAGGGAGACTGAGTCATACAGTACCCTCAGGCCACTGTAGGAGACAGTCTAAGGAGTACAGAGAACAGGGGCCTTATATATGCATTTGTTACATAGTCAGCATAAAACCAAGGGGAGGTCCTGGCACATTTTTTTTAGTGCCTGTCAGATCCCTGAATACATGCTGGAGAATCCCTTTTGTCAGTACAAACGCTGGGAACATCAGTAATACATTTGGTATAACACAGTCATCACCTCTTTGGATTTGAGTTATTGCACCCCAGTCCTGCCTGATTTCCTCTATAATATGAGGTCTTGACACAGGCTGGAAACTAGAATCCGAAGATTAATATATTATGTTGAGCACTCGGTTATTTCACTGGTAGACCACAATTGAATTTAAAAACAGGGGGTACACAAACCCAGCACTACTACTCTGTGATTTAGAAAAGATGATGTCCAAAACATAAATCCTGTGCTATGGTACTGAATAAAGGTGTATAAAGGGTGCTTGGGACCCTGGCATCACTACACAGTACCTCCGGCAATATCCCTCTACTAACGTCACACCCGATAGTAAGAGAACTATACATGGCCCCTCTAGGCTTGGGCCCTGACAACCACCCCATCTCCCTAATCTACCACTGCTGCCAACCCTTTGTCTGATGGTTGGTTTTTGCACCATAAGCAAAGTGCCATTTTGAAACAGAGACACATTTTATGTATATAGGGACAATTATTTGCCGAACTGGTCTGCTGCCATCCCTCAGATCGCGCTGTCAGCTTGTCTTACAAAAAGACTACGTACCACAGTCCTCGGTTTTCTCGCTCCTATCTGACCACATTGCCAAGTGTTGTGTGCTTTAAATGCAGTGGCTGTATCCCCAGCCTGCCTTGCCCATCTTCAGCGAGGTTCCCTACTCCTGGGAAATGACTAAAGTTTCACAGGCCAGGTTTTCCACCACACTCTCCTGTTCCAAAGCTTACACATCCTCCGAATGAGACATTATACCTTCCATTCTAGTATCTGAGAACCACCTTAACAGTCTACTAATTCTGTAAAGCAGTTCAAAGCATGTAGACAAAGGGACTTATAGGTCGGCCAAAGTGAATTTCTTCGGAGTAATTGAAAGCTTATATAATGAGGCAGCTTTGTATAATGCTGAAGAAATAATGGTAGCTGGAATGGGCGAGACCCTGGACTGGAGGCATTTTGGATACCAGTCAATACTTTGTCTCATTTGCCTCCATTGGCATGCAGTACAACAACATCAGCTCAGCCCACAATGCCTAGAAGCGCATAAGTACATGCCACTGAGAAAAGAGAGTGGTTGTCTGACCATCTGTAAGGGTAACAGGGTTGTGGTAGAGACAATCTCATCAGACCAGTGGTACTGAAGGGCTGGTACAACTGCGGCACAATGTCTGCTGTCAGGCAAAAAAATATATAATGGGCAATTTAGAGATTTCATGACGCTACTGAAAGGCCACGGTGGCTTGGGCAGTGTCTAGTCACTCATAAAACAAGTAAAATAATCAATTTTTAAAATTCGGGGATTTACTGAAGGTTCAAGTGCCCCACGGACAGAAAGTGTTTCAGTGCTGGGTCAGGTCCCAAGCCACATTTGTGGGTGGTGGCACAGTCTGTTGTGTTACCGCCTGGCCAGTATTCTACCAATATACCTAGTACTTTTATGGCAAGGCTGGTTAAGTGAAATGGCAAAATCAGCAAAACCTTATATTTGCCCCCCTTGGAAATGTAAACCTAAAAAAAGGCAAATGCAAAAGTTTCTTAGAGCTTTCTGTGAAATAATAAAGCAAACTGAGGCAGAATTGCCTTTTTAAAATCGAACGCAGAGTGTTTTACACGGATTCGTATTTAAGTATCAGCCCTGGCCCTTTCAAGAATCACAAAACATGAATAAAAGCCTGGTACTTTTCTCTTGGAAAGGTTGGAACTCTAGCAGCCATATCTGGCGAAGGAATCTATTAGGAAAACTGGTCTGTCCGGTGCCTCTGAAGAGCCAGCAGTGTCGGTCACAATCGATCACATTGTCAGGTCCGGCGCCCCTCTAAGGCCTAAAGGACAAAGCTTGACGCGAGAACCGTCAGCTGACCCACCCGAGCCTGCCTGCTTTCTAGAAACTATCTAAAACCACCTTTCGCGAGTCCGTGCCGCCTCTCCAAAGGACCTAAACACAGGCAAGGAGCTGTAGAGGTCCCTGGGCCTCCGGCGTGCCCGTCCACTAGCAGCGTCCCCTCCAACCCTGACACTTCGGTTGGCCATCTTGCGGCAGTTGCCTAGCAACTGGGCCGCGCAGCTGCAAGGGCGCGAGCGGCGCACGCCCTCCCAGGGCTGCAGCCGCCTCCCAGCGTCCGGCGCTCCGAGGGAAAGTTGTGAGTCTTCCGCCTCAAAGGCAGCTCTGTTCTGCGCGCGCTCTCGTTCGTGCATGATTGCCTCGGCGAAAAGGCGTGATATGAAGTAGGAAATCCTTGCGTTGTGACATCAGGGGAGCAGCACACAAAAAACCTGCAATAACTGGTCACACCTCAGTGACAGCTTATTGAAAGAGGAGATTCCCCGTTCCCCGCTGATCTGTACACGGAGGTGGCAGCACACGTGAGAGTCAGGAATTTAACGTGTTTTACAACCATTTTTGTCTTTTTTAAATTTTGTGAAAGCGTACTTGCCAGCTGGCTTTATACGGAGCCGACATTTTTTAACAAAAGATTTTGATTTAGTTCTATTTTTCTCTTTCCAAAGATAGCCCTTATTTCGACGAAAATAAATGGAAAATACATTGCTCCTCGTTTATTTGGTTATTGTTAGGAATATTTATAGAGCGCATAGCTACCCGTAGGCATCCCAGCGCTGACGGAAGCAACAGACTGTTGACAGCAGCTTAATAGGTGAGATTTTGGAAAAGCCAAGTTTTCAGAAGTTTACGGAAGGACAGGAGATTAGATTCTGAGTGTAGATGGAGGGGAAGGGTGTTCCACAATTTGGCAGCGTTATAGTGGAAGGACCGACCACCACTACTCACCCTTTTAACTATGGGGATAGAAGCTAGGTGAAGGTTGGTTGATCGAAGGCATCTGCTTGGACGATAGGGGGAGATGATGGTCCGAATGATTGAAGGCCCTTTTTTCCAGAAGGACTTGTGGGCAATACATAATGACTTGAATTTTATTCTTTCCATGACGGGCAGCCAGTGCAAGGTCTTCAGTGCAGGGCTTGCAGATTGGCTGTTAGGGATCTTAAGGAGCATACGTGCTGCACAATTCTGGGTAATTTGCAGTTTAGTTGTAGTTGTCCATGGGGCTCCTAAATACAGGGCGTTTCCGTAGTCCAGACTGTAGAGGATCAGGGCCTGGACCATGAGTCTCCTTGCCGAAAAGGGAAGGAGCGGAAGGACTTTGCGAAGCATTCTTAGAATGCCATAGCAAGAGGCAGCCAGTTTCGTCGCCTGATGGTCAAATTTAAGTGACCGATCCAACCACATGCCCAGACTTTTGATCTGTTTTTTTGGTGCGGGTGGAGGGCCGAGACAGCATGGCCATACTAATCCAAAGTCAGAAATGGGTGGATTACCCAACAGCATAAGCTCCATCTTTTCTCCATTAAGTTTGAGATAGGAGGATTCCATCCACTTAGCTACTTTTTCCAGGCAGGGACCTAGGCAGGGCGGAGAGTTTTCCGGATGATTTAAGGCCACAACCAGTTGGGTGTCATCGGCATACGTGATTATCTCAATACCAAAAGGAAGGACAGTCTGTGCCAGGGGGCTCATATAAACGTTAAACAGTGTCAGACTCAGGGTCGAACCCTGAGGGATGCCGCAGCTGAGTGACATACATTTTGAGATGTTATCTTCTTCGAAAACCTGGAAGGTCCTATCCTCCAAGAAGGACTGTAGCCAGGTAATAACACCGCCCGACACTCCAACATTCCTCAACCTTCTAATCAGGATGTCGTAGTTGACAGTGTCGAATGCGGCGCTGAGGTCCAGGAGGATAATAGCTGCTGTTCCTCCTTGGTCAAGAATCTTTTTAGACTCTTCTACCACTGCCAGTAGAGCAGTTTCTGTCCCATGTTGGGGGCGGAATCCGGTTTGCGAAGGGTGCAGTATGTTGTGTGACTCCAGGAATGTAGAAAGGACCAAAATAATATGTTTTTCTAGAATCTTGCTAATCCCAGGAAGAAGGGAAATGGGGCGGTACTTTCCCAGGATATTAGGGTTTAGATTAGGTTTCTTCAGCAGTGCTGTCACCATATGGAGCAGTCTGAGAACCTGGTTGTTCAATTAAAACAAAGGGCTTACCCTACCAGGGTGGTAAAAAGAGCTCGTAAGAGAGCTTTAAACACACCCCGCGATGCAATACTAGAAAGAAATGTCAGAACAGTGATTGTTTGCCAGTAGTCACGACTTTTGATCCATTGTCGACGAGAATACGACAAACTATCAGAAAACACTGGTCACTGTTAACCACGACTGAATTTAGCATGCCACCACCTAGATTTGCGTTCAAGATAGCGTCCAACTTGAAAGACAAGTTGGTTCATAGTCGCCCGGTCCAACGCATTAAAGATTCGACTATCCCGCCTGGACATTACCCTTGTGGTAGTTGTTCGGTGTGTGACCTCACGGAAAAAAACAGGAGTGTACAGTTGCTGAATGGTAAGACATGGTATCTCAATAAATTCAGCAACTGTAATACTACCAATGTGATATACAGACTTACCTGTGAATGTGGTTTACATTACATTGGTTTAACTACACGAAAAATTAAAGTACGGATCCAGGAACATCTCAGTACAATAAAAGCCGGAAACTAACTAAACGATTGGTTCGCCATTTTCAGGAACAACAACACAATTTTAGAGCATTAAAATGGACGGTGCTAGAGAGAGTAATAGGTGAGGCATGCAGTATAGAAGGGACACTTGCAAGAAAGGAGGCCCGCTGGATATTTTCTGAGATGGCTGACCAATCGGGCCTTAATGATTGTATTGAGTGGAACAAAATCAGTAGATAAGCCACTGTTGAAATTAAACTGGCTATATTCTTTGCCTCAATGTTCCCTTCATAAACATAGTAGCTGCAGCATTGATGTCAGTGAGGGTGGTTGTCTGACCAAGGATTCATACCTGATGAGAACACACTTGAATGGTTAGGCTTTTACAGTAAGAACTATCCACCTTGAACAGTATCGTAGCCACTATTCTATCGGCGTCTTGTCATATTGCTACTCCTCCTAGGTCTGATAACAATAAAAAATTCGCCTATTCTTTATTTAAGATTCCCTTGGGAAATTAGTCTCAAGGACTCCCTTGGACAATTGCGGCCCTGGCGCTGAGGGCTTAGTGAGATGGTGGAGATACCCAGGGTGAATTTGTCGCTATGTACTTGAGCACGTGGTTTGCAGTGGCGAATTTAGTCCATTTGCTAGCTCAGTGAATCATGATGGCAATGATGACATATCTATTTAAAGAGGGCGCTGGCTCTAACGTGGCTGTGTGGCGTGGCAGCGGTCTCTGTCACGTAGGGATAGTATCCAAAAGCGCTTGCGATTGTGGGCGCGAGCAGAGGAGATTGGTGCCGTGAAAAGGCAAGAACGGCATATAGGCATGAGATTGTTTTTTAAATACTGGTTTCGTGGCAAGTTGGAGTTATGAAAAGATTCGTGGCTGCAACCTTTATTTGTTTTTTTGAAAAAAGAACCATTAAAAGATGGCGCGCATGCTGGAGCGATCACGTGATATGATCACAAGCAGGGTCACATGGCAATACTCTTCCGGGACGCGCACTTGAAGTAGAGCGCGAGGAGAGCAGTAAGACGCTGGGATGAGACAAGGCGGAGTACACGCGTAAACGCGGTAAGGGTATGCATGACACCGTGATGGGCGGTGAGAGAGCCTCGAGGTATGACCCCGTAAGTGATGAGAATGGGTCGAGTGGTGGTATGTAGTTAAAGAATGGAGGGGGAGTCTAGTGCCCGCATTTATGCTAAAGAGGATGGTCATTCTTTGATTTGGGTTTCCCTTTTGTAAAACGAAGACCATTATTGAGGGGATGAGAACCCAGTAAGGTTGCACTTGTCTATCGTCTTGCGCATAGCGTGAGTTTGTTGGTATGAGTGGGACTGTTTTGCCACTGTTTGTATTGAAATGAATTGAATAGTGTATACATCACCTGAGGTTGAGAACAGGTTGAAATTTACTCGCATATGTTGACAGGTATACGGATGGCAACGGACAGTGCCGGTGGGGGACTTACGATTGAAGGACACCCCCCTTAAACGGTGGGAAGCCGGTATGACTATTGTGGGCTACCACCCGGTAAATACACTATGAACTTTGTGTCATATATATTACCTCTGACAAATCTGTCAGTAGATGCGATGTAGGATGTCCTGACTGGTTGGTAGTTTTAATTTGTTCTTTGTTTAGCAGTCACCCGTGGTCTAAATTTGAAATCCAGTGAGGTGAAGTCTGGCCCGAGCCCTGATGAAATTGCTGTAACGGAAGATTGGCAATGAAACATGTTGACCCATCTTAAAGTGGTCTGAAACATGAAGTTTGTTTTTAACCTTGAGTAGGCTCACAGCATGGAATAAAACTAGGATCTTGTACATGTGAGTCATAACTCAATTTTAGTTGGAGAAAAGTGGTTATTCTTTCTCACATTACGGGGTCTTGTCTGACACAAACATGCTTCTGTGCATATTCTTCTTTTTTAATTGTTTTTCACCTCTTATGCTTTACACTGGATACTTTTTCTTTTCCTTTCACGGGTAAGAAAGTTACCGATGATGAGAAACGTGGGCAAACTGGTGAGTACCTACAAGCAGCTCCCCTGGTGATGCTTACATGAGGTACTTTCTCACCTTCACACAATTTTTTTGTACACACCTTTCAAGAGGAGGTACATTGTCATGGGGTGGACTGGTAAACGTGTGTCTGAAAGATTTTTGTGGGACATTTAGGACTGGATACGACTGACAATTGACTAAAGCCAGCAGTTGGGTGGAGAAAGCAGTACCCCACCCCCGGCTCTGAAGAAATTTTAATATGTCCTTAACAGTCAGGTCTATTTTGTTTGTTGTCACAGTCAGTGTCGTGCCTAGAGGCTCAGATTATGCAAGTTTAAAGCTTACTAACCACCAGCGATGCAACCTTCATCACTGATTTAAAGTAAAACCATTACAAAGTAGAGCCTAAGGATGAATCTGCTGAGTTCAGAATGTCTTCGAAGTAGCCTTCTAAGGAATATGCCTTGGCAATGCCAATAGGTCTAACTTTTGAATGTATGTGACTTTTGTGTCACTGATTGGTTTAGGCACTCAATAAGACATCATACATGCACTCTGTCACCCATCTTTGAACTGATGCATCCATTCTTATGTCCACTGACTGATTCTTGCATTCAGCCTGTGACAAAACTGTAATAAAACACACACAAACTCAACAACATATGCAAGATAAATAAAAGAATATAAGTAGAAAAAAGAATACATGTTGCTGTCTAAAAACTGTGGACATATGATTGCAGTAATAAGACTAAACAGCAGCGGGTGTCCATCTTGCCAATGGACTGTAAACAGTCTATTGTTATTTTAAAGTTCCAGGTTGGCTACCACATATAGAACCAACGTATTGGCTATCTTAGAATGGTAAAACAGTGGTACACTATGGACAGCACCATTTCATATGGTTTCCTTGGTTAGAAGAAGTGGCCACATAGTATGCGGTGCACTGCAGATGAAATGAGTGTCAAGCAAGCGACCCATTGCCACTGCCTGGAGAGCTTTAGTATCCACTTACAAACTCTTAGAAGTTGATTTGCCGCATCTGTTTGCCACTGCTTCATCTCTCGGATCTCACTTAATATTTCCCCCAAAATTTCCTGCATTGCCATCGGGACTTCATCTTTCTGACTTCCATCGTCTAAAAAGTCTTCAAGCAGATTTTCCCTTGTTGGAACCACCCTTATTTCTTTTTCCTTCTTGTGGTCTCTGAATTCCAGCGATCTGCGATGCTAATGTTGAGCTAGAGTGCTTGCCTGCTTTTTCAACCACATCTGTCACAGGTGGCGCCACTCATTTTACAACTGTTGAACACATACTTGTGATTATAGTGGGTTTATTATATATAAAAAGAGGAAATAACTCTGCTGGTTTAGGATTTTCTGACAGGCAGGGGGATATGGAAATTAGAGAGTCTAGATGCTGTTCCGTAGGCTCCATTCGCGAGGTACCAGCCTTAAAATTGTTCCCTATGACAGGGTTGTCCAGCTGTCTATTCACTCAGAGATCCACCGGGCTGAGATCGCCAGTTCCCTCCAGTGATTCTCTTAAGAATTCCCCAGGTTCTAGAGAAAACCTCCGATGGGAATCTGGTTCCTGCATGTTTCCATCATCATCTGACTTATCTTGTGTAGCTTGCGTTATTTGCCTCCCCCCCATTCTCTGAGGTAAGTGTTTCTTCACTCCCTCCAAGTCTTTCTAGTGCGCCTTTCATATTTACTGGCATTCTTTCCTCTAGCAGAGCTCTGTGTCGAGCCCCACTGTCTGCTCAGTGCATCCCAAGAATACAACCTTTTTTTACTACTGAAGGTAGGCAACTGTTTTTAATTCCAGTTTTGGAAAGTCGAGAAGGCATTAATGTGGAGTTCTATTGCCAGTTCACATAAAGAACGTCATCCCAGTAAATCCCCAGGTCCTCAGGCCCAGCTCTCCCCGATCTCGGTAGGGCCCACAACCAGCCACAAACTGCAGTCGCCAGCCGACTCAGACTCCCGCTATTCCTTGCCTCTTACCTCTCTCTCTCTGCTGCTTCGCTCCACTCTTCTGCCTTTGTACCCTATTGCCACTTTTCCTCTATCGCGCTTCTAATGGTGTTTAGTGCCACCATGGATTTCTACTTTGCCTCTGTTTAGTGCCACCTTGCTTTATTTTCCTCTTTCGCCTCTGCTTGATGCCTTTAGCTTTATTTTTTCACTTTGCCTTTGTTTAGTGCCGCCTTTAATTTCCTCTTTTACCTCTGTTTAATGCCTCCTTTAATTTCCACTTTTGCCTGTTTAGTGCCTCCTTTTATTTCCACTTTTGCCTCTGTTTAGTGACACCTCTTGCTCTATTTTTACACTTTTGCCTCTGCTAGCTGCCTTGCATTCTCACCCGCCGCCTTCTCTTGCTCTTTTTCCCACCCTTGCACTCTCCTCTACTACTCCCGCCTTTCTCCCCCCACTGCCACCCAGTGCACCTTCCAGGACCTACTTAATGGAGGCCACAGTGCAGCCGCGCTGCTGGCGCACCAATGTCCAGCCCATCTGCGTCTGTCTGCACCTGGACCACGATCAGCGCCAGAAACCCTGGCTCTCCCATTACTTGCAGATACACCGCCGCAGAGCTCCGAGACCTGGACTTCAGACTCCGCAAAAACATTTGCTACCGCACCTCTCCATGATCAACGGTAGGACCTTTTTCCTGCCGGCACTGTCTCTTCTGCAACACCAGAGCACCCACACGCACGACGACCACCACCATGCCGACCATGACTGCTTCAGAACAATTCCACTGCCTCCTGCTCAATGCACACCACTGAGATCTGGGACACCATCACCACCCTCATCCCTGACGTCATCTTCCTTACTGAGACCTGACTCAACCTCGCATCCAGACATCACCTCAGCGGCCCCCGATGGCTGCAAGATAGAACACCAAGACCGCATCAACAAACAAGGAGGCGGAATCGCCATTATTCACAAAGAAACCATCCACTACACCTCACCGCAGACAATACCACCCTGATCATGGAATGCCTCAACTTCCAACTCCAAACCGATGGCAAAACCACCATCGGAGGCACCCTCGCTTACAGACCTCCAGGACAATGCCTCCGCTTCTGTGACGCCATCCCCAAATTTATCGCCCCACTCGCCATTGACTCCAAACACTGCATCTTCCTCGAAGACCTCAATTTTCACCTCAAAGACCTTAATAACACCAACACCGCCAACCTCCTCGAAAGCATGAACAACATTGGTCTCGCACAACTAGTCACCAACCCCACACACATCGTAGGACACACACTCCACCCCATCTTCACTGCCAGTGACAGAGTCAAGTACAGCCATGTCACCAAGCTCCTCTGGACAGACTATGCCATCATCCACTTCACCATCACAGGATCCCCCAACACCGCCACCAAGCCACCCAGCCACCCAGCCACACCGCACCTCACACCACAGCTAGAACAAAGTGTCAGAGAGCCAGTGGACCGAAGCCCTCAACACCTCCCACCTTGACACCGCAAACAACCTAGAACAAGCTGTGAACTTCTCCGCCTGGATCACCGATTGCGCTGACAGAGTCGCCCCGTCTAGCCCACCAAACTCAAGTGATCCGCCAAACAGGCCAGTTGGTACACCAGGCAACTGAGAACCGCAAAGCGCCACTGCAAGCAACTTGAAAGGAAATGGTGCACCAGCAAGGATCCGACAGACTGAGCCACATACACAACTTCCCTCTTCCAATACCACCAACTCCTGAAAGAGACGAAAAGGAGCGCCCTTGCCGACCGCATAGAGGCCAGTGCTAACCACAGCAAAGAACTCTTCAACATCGTCCGAGAGTTCTCCAACCTCTCAGCCACCGAAAAAACCATCACTCCTTCCCAGGAACTCTGCGACACCCTGGTGGACTTCTTCCATGACATGATCTCCACCATCTACAAAAACTTCGAACCCCAACCCACCGCCGCCGACTTCCTCAGCCACCTCGCTCCCACAGATGCAAGCCCTGATGACCTGCCTACCACTTGGGACCAGCTCACAACACAAAACACCACAGCTATCATGAAGTCCATCCACTCAGGAGCACCCATGGACCTCTGTCCTCACCACCTCTTGAACCTCTTGAGCAAGATGATCAGTATCGAGCTCACCACCATTTTCAATTAATCCACCGGGGCCACCTTCCCCGAAGTATGGAAACACGCTGAAGTCAAACCCCTTCTGAAGAAACCGTCCGTTGACCCCAGCAAACTCAAGAACTACCGTCCCATCTCTCTGCTTCCCTTTCCTGCCAAAGTTCTCGAAAAGGCCATCAACTGCCAACTCACGGAACACCTGGAGAACAACAATCTACTAGACACATCCAAATCTGAATTCCGCACCAACCACAGCACCGAAACCGCCCTGATCACTGCCACCAACGACATCAGAACTCTCCTCGACCGGGGAGAAATGGCGGCCCTGATCCTCCTCGACTTCTCAGCAGCGTTCAACATCATATCCCACTAGACCCATATCAACAGGCTTCACCACATTGGAATCAAGGGAACGCACTCAAATAGATCACCTCCTTCCTCACCGGAAGAACCCAGAGAATCCGCCGACCCCCTTTAACCTTGAAACCTAAGAACATCATCTGCGGTATCCCTCAAGGTTCGTCCCTCAGCCCGACACTGTTAAACACATACATGACCCCCTTGGCCAACATTATCAGAACTCATGGACTAGACATCATATCCTACGCCGATGACACCCAGCTCATCCTCTCGTTATCAGAAGATCCCCTCCACCACAATGGACAACTTTCGCAGTTGCATGATGAGTGTCGCTGACTGGATGAAAGACAACTGCCTAAAACCCAACCCAGACAAAATGGAAATGCTGATTTTTGGGAACAACACCCCCCTGTGGAACAACTCCTGGTGTCCTTCCAAACTAGGACCCTCACCCATTCCATCAGACCATGCCTACAACCTTGGCATCATCCTGGACAGCAAGCGCACCAAGAAAAGCCAGATCAATGCAGTCGCCTCTGCCTACTTCCTCACTCTTCGCATGCTCCGTAAGATCTTCAAGTGGCTCCCTGTCAACTCCAGATGAGCCCTCACTCAAGCCCTAATCACCAGCTTGCTGGACTTCGGTAATGCACTTTACATAGGAATCACCTCGCACCTCCTAAAGAGACTGCAGAGCATATATAATTCAGAGGCCAGACTCATCCTCGACCTCCCTTAGGGGACCCTCATCACCCCACTTCAAGAAGCTCCACTGGCTCCCCATCCAGAAGAGATGTCAATTTAAGATGCTGATCCACCCCTACAAAGCCGTACACAACCAAGGACCAGCATACATAAACCGCCTGAACTTCCATTAACCCTCCAGATACCTGCGCTCTGCCTCACTCTTCCTCGCTCACGCATCCGCTGAAGCAACAGTGGAGGGTGCTCCTTCTCCTACCTCGCTGCAAAGTCCTGGAACGACCTCCCTCTACACCTCCGAACCCCATCCTCTCTGCTGGAATTCAGGAAAGGACTCAGGAACTGGCTGTTCAACTGAACCCTCCCTAAGCAGCAGTGTTCTCAGCCCCTCGATACCCTTACGGGTGATTAGCCATGCTATAGAAGTCCTGTTTGATTGATTGATTGAATCTGTCAAAACAATCCAGGAATGTTCGAATGTAAATAACCCTGTTGCTGTGGAGGAAGGGGGGGTCCATTCACCTTGTAGAGTACAAAACCAGACTTTTCCCCTGTTTAGTTACACAATAGGATAACGAGATCCTGAACATACATTCCTTTAACAAAAATGAGAGAGCCAACAGGGGAAAGAGAGAAAACAACAGTCCTATCAGCAAACGAAATCTAAAGAGAAATTCCCTCAGTCAGAGGGGTTACCTCAAGGTCCATAATACTAGATTTTTGAATTAGTGCCGTCACTGCAAAGCCCCAAGAACCTCCATTAGAGCACTTGATCGTGATGACCATACTCCTTAAAAGGTAGCAGGTGCCCACTGTGACGTTGGATGTCTTGATCAAAACATTGGAGAAACCACTGTAAGTTAACTATCAGCAAGACACCATGGCTTCAGTCTCAAAGAAAGTCTCGGGAGGAACTCTAGAGTGAGCGCCAGCGGGCTATCATCCGCATTTGCTTCTACAGCGTTTTCCCAACATGCTGCACGGGCCCGCGATCAGGGAGAGGGGTGGGGCAAGAGGCAGAAAATTACGGGCAGCACCGTACGGGTAGTGCCATTCCCCCCCAGAATACATTTCTGAGGAACCAGCAATAAACGGTTAGCCAGCACTGAAAGTATCCGCATTAATGAATAACTCACCTTGTCAACAATTTACCATCATCTCTTAAGACACATATATAAAATGCATTCCACAAGAAAAGTACTTATCTAACTGCTGAGCAGCAAAGAAAGAGGTAGTGTTTTTCTTGGAGACTGCTTTTGTATGGACTAATCGGATATGGATGCAAATAAATGAAGAAAGTTATGCATAATTTGGTGAATCAATTCACATTCTGGGTAGTCGCCTTCAAAAACAGGAATCCTTAGGTGCACTGCAAATGTTGACATTTGGGGGACGATTATGATGTTGGGGCTTCAATTCCGACCGGCTGATTACGATACAGCCGGTCGGAATTGAAACCGGTCCATCTTTCCCACTGGCTTCCGACGGCCTCAAGGAGCCCGTCAGCCATTACGGAACCGGCCCGTAATTCATATGGACGGCGGTTTATGCCATCCGGATTAAGATGCACGGTTTCTGGAAGAGTTTTCATGCCGGCATTTCCGACATGGAAACCCTGTCGGAAAGCGTGTTTGGGGCCCCCTTTTCCCTTGCAACCTCTGGTTGGGGCCGAGGGGCCACCTATGGTACCCCCTGTTAATCCCTGCACCTTGTGACAGGCACCTTGAGGTGCCTGCCACGGGGTGCAGGGATTAACACAATCTGCCATTTCTCCATGGGAGCTTGTGTTACGGCCGGTATACGGATGTAACACAAGCTCGTATAGAGAAATGGGAGAATGAGACCGCACATTGTGCGGTCGCATCTTAATTAGGCGGTCGGCACAGCCGATCGGAGGTCGGTTGGTCCCGTTTCCGCCACGGTGTCGGTCGGAGGATACTCCGACCGACATTGTAATAAACCCCTTATAGTTCAGCAAAGGCCAGAGCAATAGAATGACATCAGGGTGATTTAGGCTTATGTGTCAAGGATAGGGGTACCCCTTGGCAGCAGAGTTGATGTAATTTAGCATAAGTGAGTGGGTAGAGAATCTAATGGCACAGGTAGGTCTTCACCTTTGAACATTTATGAAGTTTTAAATAAGGTTGGAAAGATGAAAGTGAGATACGTTTTTTGAAATTGTAGTGTTTTTATTTTTTGACATGTGCAGATTGACATTTCGAGCAAACATTTGCTATCACTCAGTTACCTTGTTTGAATTTATATTAATCTGCAAAGAGGAATATGTTGGTCTGTATCAGGAACATCAAGTGTGGAAGGAAGTAGTTACAGAAGAGGTGAAGTGGGTTAATAAGGAAGACAAGAACTTCAAGGTCGTAAGAGTGGAAATTTAAAGGGTTTTCCTGTAATGCTGTTATGGAATACTTGTTTTTTTCCTGATGGTGTCATTTTTGGCTAATGTTTTACAAATAGTTTTCACATTAAAGCAGAAAATCTTCTTTAATCAGAAATGTTATTGTCATCTTCAATGTAGAGCCTTTGTTTCGTTGGTCATAAATAATCTGTTCGTTTTTTTTGTTGCCCAGTCGTAGCCCAGTTCCAGAATTTTCTGTTTGGGTTAAATGTGAGCCTGTCTAGTTCTGTGTTTTGACCCAACTTCTACGTGCATGTATACATCTCCTCTTGAGGGGGTGCTTCCGCTGCCCATCATTATATAGGCGCTAATGCAGCTCCAGTTCTTAAGTAAGAGGCTACACTAGAGTGGCCTGCAGAATTTTACAATATATGCCTTTTTTCCTGTCGAATCTAGGTAGAATGAGACCAGATCTGTGACGTTGCTTGCTTGGTTGGGTGTCCTTATCAGATCCCATGAGGAGCCGGTTCACAGAAAGGTCTATGGAAGCGTGAAACTGCTTTCCAACAGGAGAGTGATTTGTAAAATCAGTAACATGATTAAAAAGATTAAAAAGACATGGGGCACGTTAATAATCAGAATTTGTTAGTAATCGACCCGTAGGTGCTAAGACAAAGTCTTCTTGTGTATGCCGAAGGTGCTTTGTAGAGAGTCTTATGTTTTTTTTATGGGAGCATTTCTTTTATGTCCAGCTCCCAGAAACCCTCCCCTTCTGGTCAAAGAAGTTACAAATCTATTAGCTGTCTTCAACTAATGTTCTTTTTCGTGTAACGAAACAGAACAGATGTGTAAAGACGTGCAATAACATGCTTTGACCAGCTTAAACATATCTGTCTTGCCGGTGAATCGTAGCGTCTTCCTTCCAAGAGCTATTGCCCTATGATGGTTTGATTACAGTGAGGCGTACTATGCATGACTTTCCCAGGAGACCCTCGGAGGACTTCTATGGATGATTCATAACAATTCAGTCACTGATAACTGTAACTTAAAGCCTGGTGACCAGCATGCATACCTTCTGCTCTCGGCATGAATTGATTTCCTCATGTTATAAAGCTGTGATATAGAACTGATCATCCTCCCTCGCGACCAGTGAAGAGACCGCCATACAACAAGCCCAATCTCCCAACCACCCTTCACATAAAAAAGAAACTGGAGAGGAAAAGAGGCAGATTTCGTGTATCCTCTTTCTCTGAAGGCTTACAGTCCTTAGAGGTCTGTTACTTACAAAGTAAACAGCACTGGGAAACCTGCTCTTCACTCAATTGATGATCCAAACCAGGAGAGTCCATCACTGGTCCATGACAACCGATTTGTATAAAGAAAAATAACAGTACAGGTGTGCATTTTTGTAAAGTGAGCATCTGTATTGTGGCACATTCTATAACCAAACTCCAACTCCACTTCTTAATAGCAGAATGTGGATAGTGGCTGGGCCCGGTGGTATCACACTAAAAGAGATTTTTAATGGGGAGGTAAACAATAAGCCACAGATACAACAGGTGTGACCACCTCCAAAGAAAGGCAGATAGAAACACAGTCTTTAAATAAGAATGTATTTCTGTGCGTGGACGTGAGTGCTTGCACGGGTGTGTGTGTATATATATATTTAAAATTAATATTATACATTTGTTTACAATGTTTACTAACTTTTTATGTATGTTTATATCTAGCTGTATATACAAATATAGATACATAAATGCACAGAAAGTAATGTCATGTTTAAACATTTTAATTAAACATGTTGGCTCATGTATTGCCTCATACAGTAGCTGCTCTAGTGAAGGGTAGTTTCACATAATAATGTGTTTGGTAAGGTGCGGTGTCTGTGTTTTTTCTGTATCGGCCTCCAGGTGACATTCAACAGCTTTGGTGGTGGGGCACATGAGGAGCAGGCCAAATGTAGCTAGGGCATGGGCAATTTCTGGCACTCCTCTACAGACGTCAGTGACTGGGCCAGTGTGGTGCTAGTGGTAATGACTGCCTGTGTGTAGTACATAACAACAATATAAAGGTACAGAGGACAGAAGTAGTTTATGGTGGGCTCCAGTAGCGGCCGGCACGGATTGGGAGTGGCGGGGCGGGTGGGGGGGGGGGTGAGATTATGATGGAAAAAAAAAAGTAAAAAATTGGACCTTCTCGCCGCACGTTGCCACAGTCTCTCCGGGGCCGGAACAGGAAGCAGCCAGGCTCCCTCCCTTAAGCCAATCACAATGCTGCAATGCAGCGTTGTGATTGGTCTGAGCGCCATGGATCGGCGCTCAGGCAGGGAATGGGGGCCTGGGCATGTTCTCCACATAGGCTGTAATGCAGCCTGCATGAAGAACATGCGAAGTGCACATGATTGTTTTGGACGGCCCCCAGAGGGCCAGCCAAATAGTCATTGCGCACTTGGAGTGGGCCAACCACTTCTCCCCTGCTCTGAGAACAGAGCAGCCCCGCAAAGCTGCGCATCAGGAACAAATGCAATGATAATAACCTTGAGTTATTATCATTGTATTTGTTCTTTCTTTCACTGCTTTGCAGCAGTGAGGCGATGCTTCTCTGCCTTAGCGGAGGAGCCGCCACTGGTGGACTCACACAGGGAAGATGATGAATTTGATGGCGATGGATATTCAACAGATTTAGGACATCAGTATTAGTTTATCAGACATATAATTATTATGTGCCCTTTTAAGGTATACTCTTGCGTTCTTCATGAACCGTTTGTGCTGCACACCTGTGATGCAGTACTTTTTTGTTTGAAAATATAGATAGGATTGCAAGGCCACACTCTACGTAAACAGAAAACCTGACCACGCTGGTGTAAAGGTTTATTTTACTGCATTTGTTTAAATCAGTCTGAAGCAGCACCTGCTGCACATTTAATGGAGGCATGGGATCATTATGCTTGAAATAGTTATTGTATACATTTTTGCATATGTTCAAGGTGCTAGCTGAGAGCATGGAAAATTGAGATTGCTAATGCATTTTATAATGATTGGATGTACTGTGTTTGTGCACATACTGCACCCACACATGCAGGCTGACAGACATGACAGCCCCATTATCAGCAGTGCCAATTTCTCCCTAATAATATTACCATTTATTCACTCATATTACAGGCTGAATTGTCTCTTGGTGCTTAAATAAGAGGTGTTATTACACATTGCTAATGCTTCTGCCAATGTTCCTTCATATCCTGGTTTGGTCGGACTGATAAGAAAGGGCATAATTGTTTTGAGGTCAACATGTTTCAAATCAATGACAATATGTGGGGAACTCTGCAGGATTAAGTACTTGGTAAGAAGTTTGACAAATGGAGGGGACATTTCAAACTCCAAGAATGAATGTTGCAAGTTATTTCTCCAATCCCAAAATAAGGGTGCAACAGCATTGTTGGTTCTGTTGTATTCACAAAGTCCTACGGAGCAGGATTGAGACCATGAAGACATACATAATCTGTAACTGCAGGTAGCAAGGCATCTAGGTAATAGTGCTGAGACCACCAGGGTACACTTGTTGATAAGTACTTGTGCTGCTTGCTGAAGATGACTGTGTAATCCATTAACACCTGCTTTGAAATTTCAGCTATAGTCTGTAAAACAAAAGTAATGACACTGGATCATTACTGGTATCTTGTTATTGATATTGTGCTGTAGATGGAGAGCTTTGGAAACTAGCGAGTCCTCAAGGCTAAAGTCTGAGGCTTGTGGGTATTCTCTGGCGCTGGGTGTCCAGGGTCCTGCCTGACATAACTGTCGGCACAAAGTTACAGAACCTTTAATTTCTTAGTCACCAGTTGGAATCAACCAGGTCAGTAGTGATCAAAATGTGTTTGTTCTGCATTATTTGGGAAATTAGTATTATACTATAAAAAGTCATAAGACAGTGGACTCTTCAAACTTTGAGTGTATTTTTGATTCATGACCTTTAGTTATGGGACTGTGAGCGCAAAACTGAAAACACAAGGGGTAGTGTAGGGGACATGATTACTCTTGGCTTCTCAAGCAATAACACTGAGGCCACAAGAGCACTTTTTACTCAGCAAACAATTATACATGTCCCTCAACAGCTGCCTCTTCTTCCCAAGTATCAACAGATGATCCCTCAGGCAGACACTCAAGTCAACTACAGTACTGATCCGGTGCTCATTGTATCATTAAGAGTTATCTAGGGGTAGCAACTGCTTGCAGACCAGAGGACTGCTTGTTAAGTATTGTGATTACACCAAGCTGGCTGCCAATCTTTTACAAATAATGCCCTCAGCTTTTATTTATTTATTTATTTGCAAAGTTTTATATAGCGCTGGCTAGACCCGGAGGGATCAGAGCGCTTTACATGAGGATCAGAGAGTTACAGGTTACATAATTACATAGTCAAGTATAGACATAGGAGAAAAAACATGAGATTACACAATAATATGAGTTATTAGCGCGTACACACGTCTTAAGGGGAGTGAAAGGTAGAGGGGGAATGGTAAACAGGGGTAAGGAATGCAGGTGGCTTTTGTCATTTTTAGAAGTTTAGCCAGATTTAGTTCCAGCCAATTAACATACCAACATACTGGAACTGTGAATTTTCCATTGATATTCTTTAAAGAACAAAAATGGCCCATCATGGCTAGTTAAAGGCCATGTGACCTCAGTGCCTGTGACATCAGGGGTCAAAGGACATTTCATGTCACTTTCACTACCCACATGATTTTGGTGAAAGGGTGCAGCAGGTTGAGTCCATAAAGATACTTCCTAAAGCTCAGGATGAGAGGACTGTGTGTGCATGCGGAGGCACTGGGTGCTGTGTCCTAAGCATATATTTAATTCAGCACTGCTGCATTAATCTATACAGTATACCTGCAGGACTTCTGGGAAAGTGAGACCATTGCCACCGTAGTTTTTAAGCACCCCTTCGGACCTACTTAGGCCCTATGTCTGAAAAGTGCATCTAGTTTAAAGTGGGGTAGAAACCCAAGAACATTTTTATACCTTAAGGTAAAGCACTTCCTTCATCACGATGATACCACTTTCCTAGTGATATCAGCATCTCTTCCGAGGGCAGCAGAGGTGGGCCTGGGAACCTTCTTCCCTTGACCTGGGAGTGGACCTTTAATCTTTACATTTTCATTTAATTATAAGATGAAGGGGAAGCCACTGAAGAGAGCCTCAGTTACAAATGCAGCATTGCCACCACGCTTCAGTCTGTAGCCTCATAATATCCCGCCTCTGGGAGCTACTGACCTTGCATGGGGCACCACATATGTCATTGTCATCCATTCATTCATCCCTAGTGGGATCGCCCTTCGGTCGTGTAATATCTGTCACAGAATGGTAGAAAACTCTGGCCGGCGCACAGCCTCTTGTCTTCGGATCCTTCCACAAGTGCAAATTAGCAATTACCTTCCCAGCGCTCACATTAGTGGAGTCCATCCTCTGAGAATTGCACCAAGATTGGCCGGATCAGCTTCTGAGCACCAGTGCCCTCGCTCTCTAATTACACGATGGCTGCAGCGGGAGACCGAGAGAGGACTTGTTGGCTGGATTAGGTTTTACGAGCACACTGCTGTCTCTGTGGCTGGCTTTAGCCAATCATTATGACAAGCACATGAAAGCTTTTGACAATTAAAAGGCTATAATTACACCCATTACGGAGATCCATGATCCAAAGGCCTTTTGTTGGGGTGTGACTCCTGGAAATCCCTCCTGTCCTATCAAAATGTCAACTGAATTGAACATTTCTGACAGGGATCTTTTGTGGCGCCCGACTCAGTTCTCTGTGAATAGTCTGCTAAGACACAGCACTTCCATCTGAAGGAAATGGTTTTGTAGCCCTCAGTGTCTTTGCATAATAAGTGCAAGGCTTACTTAAACCTCACAATCCTTTTCAGGTCTTGTATCTTAAGTTCAACTTTAGGATTCTCCCTGGTCTACAGGGTTTTCTTGCCAAAGTGCAGCTTAAACACGAACCAAACTCTCCTTGTTTACATGCAATGCACCAAATAAAGCCTTCTTAGTATCACTTTAAAGAACAGAATTGCTGTGAAATAATAAACTAATACATATCAAAATTATGCCCAATCCAGGCGATGAAGGCTACTGCATACCACAAAATAACCGCGCTTGTTGATGCCCTACTTTGAAAAGAATTTATTCCAAAGAGATGTGTCCTGAAGTTAGTGTGTTTTAGTTTCTGGACGCATTGGCCAACATTGACTACCAGGTTTGGAGTTGTTTATCTGTTATGTGGGTAAAGAAAGGCAATATTACCTGCTACAAGTATCTTTCTGTGAGTTTAGTAAAATGTATATAAAAACAGTTTTTTCCCACGGCCCATAGAAAGCCGAACCATTATTGGGTAACTCCTAAAAGATTGACAAAGTCTTTTGAGCACTGTTTATTTTGCAAAGGCCCTACTGTCCTTTTGGTGCAGAGGCCGCTGCAGGGGACAGTAATGCTTCACTGTGCTCAGCTGTAAACCACACAAGCCTTCTGTAACCACCGCTTCCTGTGCAGCATGCAGGGCTCTCAGCCTCTTGTGCAGAGCAGAGGGCCTTCTTCATCTGTGGTGAGGCAAGCCCACCTCAGTGATATGCAGATTCAGATGTTTCAACACTCCAGTCGCTACAGCTCTTGCTCTCTGGTTACTTGCGGTGAGGAACCGGAATAGCCTGTTCTGCACTGTGACGGGGAGGGCAGGAAGGTGGCCTCATTGGGGTCGCCCGCCATCTTCACAATAACTTGGTGACAGAAAGTAGCACATACCCATGGGTGACAATAATGGTACAACACAGTTTGGCTGAATAAGATAGATGTGAGCAGGGTAGAGCCCCAGATATTGATCACAGGATGTAATGGTCACCTAACCAAGGTTGTTCAGGCAGATTGGGGCCTCTGCAGGCTTATCCAAGCCCTTGTGAGTGAGTTGCCGCATGCTATCCTCATCGACTTTGCATGTAAGTGGCACACAGCCCCCTTCTGAGGGGCTACCACCCATAAAAAAACGCTTTCCACTACCTTTACGGATCCTGCAGAGTTGCTTTCATTATGATTTAGTGCTAATGAGATGACTGTGCTGTGTCTCAAGGGAAAGAAACAAAGGCCCATATTTACAAACACTTTGTGTCAGGATTGCATTACTTTTTCAATGCAGAGCCGAGGCAAAGTGGTTGATTGCACTGCCTTGCTTTACTTTGCGTCAAGGAGGCGTTCCATGGATGTTGCATGGGCTTTCCTACCATCCACCAATGGATTTTGACACAAATCCAGTCTACAAAGACTTGTAGATGAGGATTTGAGACAAAATCCTGGGCCTCCTGGAGGCTGACTAGCGGGGAGAATTTTTTTTATATCTCCTTGTTTTTTCGTCTTCCACGTGTGCTGCCTTCTTGAGCACACATGCAAAGAGGAAATTGCCTTTCAGCAAATTTTTTGTGCAGAAAGGTACCATTTTTGCAAAAAACTACCCTGTTCCCAACGCAGACACCCTTGCACTACGGTGCAAGGGTGTCTGCGTTAGCGCAAGGCAGTATAATGTGCGCCAGTGCAGCGAGAGAGTAGAACAGCTCCACATCTTTGTAGATATGGTGCTGTTCTGCTTTCTCCCGTTCACCCAATGCAGCACAGCAGCTCCACTTGGTGGGCTGCATTGCGTGATTTATTTGTAAATCTGGGCCAAAGTTTAGTTAACTATCTGCACATTTCGTCAAAATCTAGGCCCCTTCAAAGTAACCTACTGCACACCACTGCTCACTATGCCTGTAATCTGCTGCTTATACACTGCCTGTGTAACACTGTTTTTAAGAAAATAGTGCCCTTGAACGATCCTCTGTTGTGGGAGGTGGCCTAGAAAGCAACCAACAGGCTGAGCGCCAAAACGGATGCGTGGTTGGAGTACACGACCGACCGATTTCGGGTGCCTTTCACATTATTTCCATCTCAACATCATGAGGATGGATTCTTAATATCGTGGTTTTGACATATAAATAATCTAACTTTGGGATTACAACGGCCATCTAGTGAGCGCTTATAATTGTGATGATTAAGCCCCGATGAAGTCCTGTATTACATAAAAACGGACGAAACACGTGTTGGCATGAAGCTGTGGCATGAAGTTGTTATGTCTTGTTAAGAGATCTGCGCCAAAGGAACTTTCTGAATGAATATGAACTTTAATGTCTGAATAAAAGACATTGGAAATATACGTTAACTACGGACTTGGATTTGATTGTGGAGTGCTTGGAGCTTAAGCATAACGTGTGAGGAAACAGACTGCTGTCTATTTTTCCTATGAGGAAGATTTGGTGACTCTACCTCCTCCTTAAGCACCCTATATAATTATAAACTTGCTGTTAGGACAACGGAAGACCAGATCCCTAGTCACCACCATTATTGTTACAATTACTTACCTTTCCTTACCATTGGTTGGCTCCCACGTCACTTTCATTTCCTTGCTTCCTATTGGTCAGCGCCTTCTCCTCGCCTCCAGCTTCCTCCTGGGCTTCAGTCTTCTTCCCTGCAGTGGAGCATGGACCAAGTAGAGCTTTGTGTGGCCAGTGTCCTTCGGTTGGCCACAGGCTCCTCCAGGTACTCTTTTTTTCACTTTTTGAAAGAGAGTTTGGCAAGTGCATACCTGTGCAATCCCTCTTCTTCATCCCGCCCTTCTCCATAGTATTATTCTACCCACCAATTGCCCTCTGTTGGGTCACCCCGCCCTCCGTGGTGTCAATCGCCCCCATCCTCCTCCCACCGCCGGAACTTTTTAACCCTCCCTCCATTCTTTTTAAAACATCCACCTCACCCCGCTGCTTTCCGCTGCATGTTCTTTGCCACCCTCTTGTTGCTTGTCACCCTCAACCTCCCCGCGCAGTTCTAAGGCATATTGCACAGCAGCCCGGGCTGCTGTGCAACATAGCTTAAAGTAAAGAAAAACAAAGCACTATGGCGTGGTCCACGCTAGCCGTGCCATAGCTCTATGGTTTTATTTACTTTAAGCCATGTTGCACAACAGCCCATGCTGCTGGGCAACATCTTTAAAAACATGAACAAGGCCAAACAGCTCGTGCAGAGCTATATGAAACTTCCAGTCACAGTGCCATGATTTTCTGATCAGAAGCCTGGGGTTGGACACCAGTTGCGACCAGGAGATTTCTTGAGCTCCATGCTGTTCTCCAACTCCTTTTGCCAGATTTGGGACTTGTAACCTGGGGAAGATTCAACTAGCCTGTCAGGCGGGTCTGCCTGCATCATACTTTGAGGGAGAGAGCTGACTGAGTGCTCAAAAGGGGCATCGGATGAGTCCTTGCATGAAGAAGACGTTATGCAAAAGAAGGAGAAACTGCAAGGAACTTACGCAAATTGAAACAATGCCACTACTGTGACCTGGGGCGCAACCCGCACTGAGATACTGTGAGTAAAGTTCGAAGGCCAGGATGCGTCTCCCCATTAGAGGTGGTATTGACACCTCTGACTGAGGGCATCCTGGAATTCGGAAGGGCATGCATTCCATTGTATAGCACCAAGAAATCACAAATGGCTAGGAAAACTATGACCACGAGAGGTGGTTGGACTTACCAGAAACTTCAAGCACTAAGAGAAGACCAACATCATCGGAGGAGGTGCACCACTGCAAGCCATGGTGAGCACCCACTAGTTTGGGAGGTACTTTTGGGACTGAGCCAGAGGAAGACCCAAGCAGCAAGATCTACATTATGCAAACTCTGTGACCCCCCCAGTGCGCTTCTGATGAGCTGGTGCTGCAGTGACCTACCTGAGGTTGTGGGCGCTGATGCGTAAGCTTGAAGTGCAACCCCCATCGGCTAGCAGATGCCAAGACCACAGCGTCCCTACTTGGTGGACAGCTCTGGACACACTGTATTGGAGAGGTTCTTCCCCTGAAGATAGCACAAACCTCAGGCACTGCTTGTGGAATGACCTTCATGAACTCAACAAGGAGAGAAAAGATACTGAGACATTGCTTCCTGAAAGGATGGAAGAGTGCATCCGAGAGTGGGGACTGAATAAAAAAATGTTTCGTGCAACATAAGCTACCCTTTCCAAGGCACACTGAGATTCCCCTCGCGGGGCCAAGGGCAAATGCACCTCACTAGTACAGACTGCCCCCCTAGTACAATATAGACACTGTTTCCATTAGGGCCTCGTAACACCCGCCATATGATTAATTGTGTATAGTAGCATCGACTGTGTGTTAGCATTAAAAGTAATTTTCTTTTTCTTTTAACTCAAAAGTACTGACTGGACAGTCATTTTTTGTGTCTGTTGGGACTGAATCTCTAAATCCGCACCACTTCAATGAGTAAGCCTTGGACTGTTCAGCTTTGCTACCCTGAGGGTCAATTGCTAAAGGAGTGTACTTGGTGATCAGTTTTGGGTACAATAGTAGGGTTAAGCAACAGGACACCAGTAATAAACGGCTCTTATTCACACAAGCTAAGCTGAGTAGCCCCTGTTTACCCCAGGACTCCTGAAAAAGTTTCTACAACCTCCATCTCTGAATTTTTTCCTTCCTACCCACCTGTTTTTCTCACATTTCAATATTTCAGCAGTTGTCTTAGCCCTGAGTATGGATCCAGGGCCCAGAGGATTCAGCCCTGCCATTTACTTTCCAACATATACTGAATGCCTATATAGGATGTGACTCGAAGGTGCCTGTGCAGTGTAATCAGCACCATTAACTCCTTTAACCTCTTAAAAAGTCTGATCCTAGGGCAACTATGTGTTTATGAACGTTAGCCTGGTGGATGGAGCAGAATTGGTGAAAACCTTATCCACACCATAACCTAGTAACGATTGCCGGCTTGGAGCACTTCTTGAAGTTGTGTTGAGGGATAGGTGAGCATCTCTTTATTGTTGTATGCAATTGAGTGGTCCAGTTCAATAGTACCGACAATACACACTTGTTCAGACTAACCTATACTAAATAAAGTTACTATGAGGACTGACCCTGCTTTCTTTGGGTCGTTGCATGATCCACATCTGTATGTTGATATGTTTTGATTGCTGTGTGAAACTTCCTTTTGGAGTAGCAAAGAGGTTTCAGACAGTACAACCACTAAAATGCAGAGCTGTGTTTCCTGCTTCACACAGAAATACTGCAGTTCAGTATTTTGCTATGACATTCTGCCATTTGTCCGTTGCAGAATAACAGGCTTAGAGAGCCCGTCAGAGTCATAGTCATCTTTTGTACCTCTTAACCATCAAACCATTCATTGCTGCATTACTTTGGCTCAATGTTAGGAAGTTCCACCTGATCATGATCAGCCACGCCTTTTCGAACATGGCTGTCCCGGTGTTGTGTATTCACCTCCTGGGAGTCCTCGCCACACCGTGGTGGCAAACCTTCTGCAGACACTAGCGGAATCCCTCAGGACTTTCTGTAATGGTGTTGCCTTCTTCTGGGGAGGGCTGCCTTCTTTAAATGATGCTCCCTTGGGTAGAGGGAACCTGTTTGCAGTGTTACACTGATAAAGATGTGATGTGACGGCCATTTTGACAAGGCTCTCAAACTGCAAATGTCAGATATTCCCTAAGTCCATTTTAAGTTTGACTCCATGTTAAATAAAGCTACCTTTCTCAGGGTTAAGATTACATGGATTGCTAACTTCAGGTCAGTGCATGTATTAGAAAAGTGAATGTTGCCAAGTGGAGTTCAGACATGGGTTTATGTGCCATTGCTTTAATTTGTGATATAGCCACAGGGCCTCCAATTATCTGTCTTTGTCCTAATTGAAAGAGCATTTCTCAGCTATGTTTTCTCCCCATTGGTGTTTTAGTATTATCTCTTCATTGTGGATATTAAGTTATTATCTTTTTCATGCCCCTCACTGCCTCAGTCCAAGCTTAGGTGACCGACTGCCTCTCGGCCTCCTGGGTGGCTTTGTGTAGCCTAATGATGCTTATTGCTCAACCATGCGATGTCATATAATTCTCTTCATTCTCTGCACTCAAAAGATTGCATCACCCATTTCTTTGCTAGCGGACTTTGTTCTCCTTCCCCCACTCTGCCCCCAGTCTACATTTTAATTTGGAAATAATGTTTTCCACCTTCTGCACCTCAATCACCAGCTTTGAACCCCAACACCTGTTCAACATCTGCCTTTATCCCTCCTTCACGCTGCTGAAACCCAGATGAACTAAGTGCTCGGCGGGCCAAACTACCAGAATAGTGGCCTCCTGGGCGCCCACCTTTAAACCTCTTTAACTACAAAACATACAAACTGGTAATCCTTCCCAGATCCTTCCCTATCTCCCCCTCCTAACATCAGGCATTCTCGCTCTTTACCACAAGGCCCCTTGCAAGTTCCTCATTCTTGGTTGCAAATACATCCATCACTTGGACCCTGCTGTCTTGTGCAGACCATCTCGCTTGACAAGCCAACCTAACACAATCTTCATACACTTTTCCCTCTTCACGAGTGAAGATCTTTAACCTTCTAGACCCCTCTATACTGAAACCCCTGACACCTTAATCAAACATCTAACACTTGCCTGAACACCTTCAAGATAGACCTCAAATATCACTTGTTTCAGTTTAACCCCCCCCGGGATACTGCACCCACATAGTTGACACCAGTAACACCATATGAATCATAACCAATCCTTGACCCTTAATGACAATGAAGATTTTGCTTTATGTCCAACTTACTAGCTTCTATTTAACTGCTGTGTTTCTGAGCCCAACCTCTGCACAATACCTATGTAGTATCTGCTATAACCTGTGTACAGCATCTTTGATTGAGATAGTTCTCAAATAAATCAAAATAAAACATCTTCAGGGTATTGGTTCAACATCAACAGGCCATGTTCCCAAATGTAGCGATGTGAAAATTAAGAACCTTGTCGAGCCAACAAGACCCTATTTTTTAAATAATTTTATTCTCTTCACCAAGGATACTGGCGGAAAAAAACCTCACGTCAGTCTAAAAATACCAGAAAAGAAAAATTACACCCAGAAAACCTGATGGGGGGTTCTGAGTGGATGTGAAACACAAAAAGAAGCTGCCGCAGAGTAGTACGAAGCAGAGAAGACAGACTGCAGAAGGTAGAAAGCAGGGACACAAGAAATTGAGCTGAGCCTAGGGCACAGGGTTATTTAAATCCTGCCCGATGCTGCTCAAAGACGCCCTCATATCCCTTTTCACATCTGGTCACGAGAAGGACAACCCGCGGAAAATACCCTGTGTTGACCTGGCTGGAGATGCCCGTATGCTGGCAAAAGTCATGCCTGTGTTGAGGTATTGTGATGACATCAGGCCTGGCCAGATTGCGCTGCAGCCATGCTGGGGGGTACAACTTTGGCTCCCATATCTTAATCCTGGGCCCCTGATATACCTCCGTAAAAAAATAGTTTTCTAGAGATTTTCATTTTTGATTTGTGTTTTTGGATAATTAGAGAAGTATTTAGCCTGGGTAGACATTGCTAATCCGGGCCAAATTTTTCTGGATGACATTTTTAAAAATGGCGGATGTGTTGCAGTGATGATGTAATATTTCAGGAACCATGAGACCTATATACTTCATTTTGGAGTCAAAACATAGATTTTGGGGGTCACGTAGTCTTATAGAGACAAAAAGAACTCCTCAGAGGAACCCTTCGCCATTTTCCAAAATGGCAGCTATAATAGAGGAAGAAGAGACATATAAAGAAATGAAGCAAATAATAATGGTTTTTAATCCTTTTATGTATAGACCAAACAATGTTTATGATCTGAATATGAAAAAAAAATTATGTTTATCACGCCTGTTTTAGACACATTTTTATACTTCACTTTATTTATTTGTTTCGGCAATCGCTTGTGGTACAGAAGAGCATATCGACAGGGACATCTTTTTGTAGCACAGGTTTTGCAAGTACATGTACGTGTAAGTTCTGTGGGCAGAGGCTTTAGAAATTTCGTAGGTTTTAGCACCCCATCAATATCTTCCCATCCAAATTCACACAGATCTTTCTCTACTAAGGCATGATCCAAAACATTTACACATCTTCTGAACAAGTAGAACGCTCTTTTAATGTATCCACGCACAGAATAGGACGCCGGTGGAAGGTCACTTAGCGGGACTGATTTCTTGAACTCACTGTACCGTAAATCATCAAATGTGTGACAGTCAGAGCTCATGTTCCACCCACCATTAGGTATTTTTCGATGTCTTTAAAGTTGCATTCTTCTTCTGTATCAGCAAATTCTTTTAGAAACTTCACAGGTTCAGCAGTTAGTGCTCCAAGCTTTGTTCCAATTTTGCTCATAGTATCATCACCCGTAAGGAATACGTGCCTTGATAAAAACACTGCAAAAGAAACAATTGATGGACGGAATGCTGGACAATGCAAACATTCACCCCCAGTCACAAGGATCTGGGTTAAATCCATCATTCTTTTGCTCACCACACCACCCCAGTTTGAACCCAGCCATATGCAAATCAGTCTTGACCCTGTTCCTTGTGGGAACAGTCCAGCCCGAACTGCCAAGCCAGGTCCTCCCTGGACCGGAAACAAGCATCCTAGGACCGGTTTCAGGGCATCACCCTTCTTCAGCCAGGCTAGGTTGAATCCAGTGGTGTAGTGAGCACGGGACCCACGTCTGGGCATACCCTTCCCACTTAGGGCGACAAATGCAAAAGAAACAATTGATGGACGGAATGCTGGACAATGCAAACATTCACCCCCAGTCACAAGGATCTGGGTTAAATCCATCATTCTTTTGCTCACCACACCACCCCAGTTTGGACCCAGCCATATGCAAATCAGTCTTGACCCTGTTCCTTGTGGGAACAGTCCAGCCCGAACTGCCAAGCCAGGTCCTCCCTGGACCGGAAACAAGCATCCTAGGACCGGTTTCAGGGCATCACCCTTCTTCAGCCAGGCTAGCTTGAATCCAGTGGTGTAGTGAGCACGGGACCCACGTCTGGACATACCCTTCCCACTTAGGGCGACAAATGCAAAAGAAACAATTGATGGACGGAATGCTGGACAATGCAAACATTCACCCCCAGTCACAAGGATCTGGGTTAAATCCATCATTCTTTTGCTCACCACACCACCCCAGTTTGGACCCAGCCATATGCAAATCAGTCTTGACCCTGTTCCTTGTGGGAACAGTCCAGCCCGAACTGCCAAGCCAGGTCCTCCCTGGACCGGAAACAAGCATCCTAGGACCGGTTTCAGGGCATCACCCTTCTTCAGCCAGGCTAGCTTGAATCCAGTGGTGTAGTGAGCACGGGACCCACGTCTGGGCATACCCTTCCCACTTAGGGCGACAAATGCAAAAGAAACAATTGATGGACGGAATGCTGGACAATGCAAACATTCACCCCCAGTCACAAGGATCTGGGTTAAATCCATCATTCTTTTGCTCACCACACCACCCCAGTTTGGACCCAGCCATATGCAAATCAGTCTTGACCCTGTTCCTTGTGGGAACAGTCCAGCCCGAACTGCCAAGCCAGGTCCTCCCTGGACCGGAAACAAGCATCCTAGGACCGGTTTCAGGGCATCACCCTTCTTCAGCCAGGCTAGCTTGAATCCAGTGGTGTAGTGAGCACGGGACCCACGTCTGGGCATACCCTTCCCACTTAGGGCGACAAATGCAAAAGAAACAATTGATGGACGGAATGCTGGACAATGCAAACATTCACCCCCAGTCACAAGGATCTGGGTTAAATCCATCATTCTTTTGCTCACCACACCACCCCAGTTTGGACCCAGCCATATGCAAATCAGTCTTGACCCTGTTCCTTGTGGGAACAGTCCAGCCCGAACTGCCAAGCCAGGTCCTCCCTGGACCGGAAACAAGCATCCTAGGACCGGTTTCAGGGCATCACCCTTCTTCAGCCAGGCTAGCTTGAATCCAGTGGTGTAGTGAGCACGGGACCCACGTCTGGGCATACCCTTCCCACTTAGGGCGACAAATGCAAAAGAAACAATTGATGGACGGAATGCTGGACAATGCAAACATTCACCCCCAGTCACAAGGATCTGGGTTAAATCCATCATTCTTTTGCTCACCACACCACCCCAGTTTGGACCCAGCCATATGCAAATCAGTCTTGACCCTGTTCCTTGTGGGAACAGTCCAGCCCGAACTGCCAAGCCAGGTCCTCCCTGGACCGGAAACAAGCATCCTAGGACCGGTTTCAGGGCATCACCCTTCTTCAGCCAGGCTAGCTTGAATCCAGTGGTGTAGTGAGCACGGGACCCACGTCTGGGCATACCCTTCCCACTTAGGGCGACAAATGCAAAAGAAACAATTGATGGACGGAATGCTGGACAATGCAAACATTCACCCCCAGTCACAAGGATCTGGGTTAAATCCATCATTCTTTTGCTCACCACACCACCCCAGTTTGGACCCAGCCATATGCAAATCAGTCTTGACCCTGTTCCTTGTGGGAACAGTCCAGCCCGAACTGCCAAGCCAGGTCCTCCCTGGACCGGAAACAAGCATCCTAGGACCGGTTTCAGGGCATCACCCTTCTTCAGCCAGGCTAGCTTGAATCCAGTGGTGTAGTGAGCACGGGACCCACGTCTGGGCATACCCTTCCCACTTAGGGCGACAAATGCAAAAGAAACAATTGATGGACGGAATGCTGGACAATGCAAACATTCACCCCAGTCACAAGGATCTGGGTTAAATCCATCATTCTTTTGCTCACCACACCACCCCAGTTTGGACCCAGCCATATGCAAATCAGTCTTGACCCTGTTCCTTGTGGGAACAGTCCAGCCCGAACTGCCAAGCCAGGTCCTCCCTGGACCGGAAACAAGCATCCTAGGACCGGTTTCAGGGCATCACCCTTCTTCAGCCAGGCTAGCTTGAATCCAGTGAGCACGGGACCCACGTCTGGGCATACCCTTCCCACTTAGGGCGACAAATGCAAAAGAAATGATGGATTAAACCCAGATCCTTGTGACTGGGGGTGAATGTTTGCATTGTCCAGCATTCCGTCCATCAACTGTTTCTTTTGCATATGTCGCCCTAAGTGGGAAGGGTATGCCCAGACGTGGGTCCCGTGCTCACTACACCACTGGATTCAAGCTAGCCTGGCTGAAGAAGGGTGATGCCCTGAAACCGGTCCTAGGATGCTTGTTTCCGGTCCAGGGAGGACCTGGCTTGGCAGTTCGGGCTGGACTGTTCCCACAAGGAACAGGGTCAAGACTGATTTGCATATGGCTGGGTCCAAACTGGGGTGGTGTGGTGAGCAAAAGAATGATGGATTTAACCCAGATCCTTGTGACTGGGGTGAATGTTTGCATTGTCCAGCATTCCGTCCATCAATTGTTTCTTTTGCATTTGTCGCCCTAAGTGGGAAGGGTATGCCCAGACGTGGGTCCCGTGCTCACTACACCACTGGATTCAAGCTAGCCTGGCTGAAGAAGGGTGATGGCCTGAAACCGGTCCTAGGATGCTTGTTTCCGGTCCAGGGAGGACCTGGCTTGGCAGTTCGGGCTGGACTGTTCCCACAAGGAACAGGGTCAAGACTGATTTGCATATGGCTGGGTCCAAACTGGGGTGGTGTGGTGAGCAAAAGAATGATGGATTAAACCCAGATCCTTGTGACTGGGGGTGAATGTTTGCATTGTCCAGCATTCCGTCCATCAACTGTTTCTTTTGCATATGTCGCCCTAAGTGGGAAGGGTATGCCCAGACTTGGGTCCCGTGCTCACTACACCACTGGATTCAAGCTAGCCTGGCTGAAGAAGGGTGATGCCCTGAAACCGGTCCTAGGATGCTTGTTTCCGGTCCAGGGAGGACCTGGCTTGGCAGTTCGGGCTGGACTGTTCCCACAAGGAACAGGGTCAAGACTGATTTGCATATGGCTGGGTCCAAACTGGGGTGGTGTGGTGAGCAAAAGAATGATGGATTAAACCCAGATCCTTGTGACTGGGGGTGAATGTTTGCATTGTCCAGCATTCCGTCCATCAACTGTTTCTTTTGCATATGTCGCCCTAAGTGGGAAGGGTATGCCCAGACGTGGGTCCCGTGCTCACTACACCACTGGATTCAAGCTAGCCTGGCTGAAGAAGGGTGATGCCCTGAAACCGGTCCCAGGATGCTTGTTTCCGGTCCAGGGAGGACCTGGCTTGGCAGTTCGGGCTGGACTGTTCCCACAAGGAACAGGGTCAAGACTGATTTGCATATGGCTGGGTCCAAACTGGGGTGGTGTGGTGAGCAAAAGAATGATGGATTAAACCCAGATCCTTGTGACTGGGGGTGAATGTTTGCATTGTCCAGCATTCCGTCCATCAACTGTTTCTTTTGCATATGTCGCCCTAAGTGGGAAGGGTATGCCCAGACGTGGGTCCCGTGCTCACTACACCACTGGATTCAAGCTAGCCTGGCTGAAGAAGGGTGATGCCCTGAAACCGGTCCCAGGATGCTTGTTTCCGGTCCAGGGAGGACCTGGCTTGGCAGTTCGGGCTGGACTGTTCCCACAAGGAACAGGGTCAAGACTGATTTGCATATGGCTGGGACCAAACTGGGGTGGTGTGGTGAGCAAAAGAATGATGGATTAAACCCAGATCCTTGTGACTGGGGGTGAATGTTTGCATTGTCCAGCATTCCGTCCATCAACTGTTTCTTTTGCATATGTCGCCCTAAGTGGGAAGGGTATGCCCAGACGTGGGTCCCGTGCTCACTACACCACTGGATTCAAGCTAGCCTGGCTGAAGAAGGGTGATGCCCTGAAACCGGTCCCAGGATGCTTGTTTCCGGTCCAGGAGGACCTGGCTTGGCAGTTCGGGCTGGACTGTTCCCACAAGGAACAGGGTCAAGACTGATTTGCATATGGCTGGGTCCAAACTGGGTGGTGTGGTGAGCAAAAGAATGATGGATTAAACCCAGATCCTTGTGACTGGGGGTGAATGTTTGCATTGTCCAGCATTCCGTCCAT
>CAWUFW010024417.1:0-60767 GCA_963921515.1 Calotriton arnoldi | reverse complement strand
ACTTAGAGTTGTGTGTAAAGGGATAGCACAACCCTTTCTACAACTCAAGAGAGTTTAGTAGGCCACACTAGAGTAGGTAGTGCATACACCACACCACACTAGTAATGTCTTTAAGGGCAGGATCCAAAGAATCCTTGCAGGAAGCCATTGAGCTTCCACCCTCCAAGTATGATACACTCCCATTCTTGGAATTGAGAGCTTTATGTAACTTGAGAAAAATAAGGACAGGCCAAAGCCCCACCACCCAACACCTCAAGGAGTTGTTGGTGGCTTATGACCTTAGTAAGCCTGTAGGGACTGAAGGGGTAGGAGCTGAGGGTGGGGCAGAAGAAGAGGAGGAGGCCAGGGGTACCAATACCCCCAGCCCCCCTCTGAAACTGGCCAGGAGGGTGACAATGACCCTGACCTGGAAAACCCAATCCCTCCTGTGGATGATGATGAGGATGATCAAAATGATGCCCTCTTTGTCCCCCAGGAAGGATTAAGAGTGTGCCCAGGAAGTCTAGATCTCCTTCTCAGGAGTCTAACCACTCTGGCACCTCTATAGGGAGCTCTGTCTCCTCTCACAGGAGGGAATCCTCTCATGAGAGGAGAGCCAGGCTGGTCCAGTATGAGGAAACTCAGCTGGAAATCAGAAAAAAGCAACTGGCTTTAGATAGGGAATCCCTAGATCTCCTTAGAGAGAGAAGAAAGTTGGGACTAGAGTCCCATGGTGGCAGCAATATCCCTAGAGATAGGGACAGGTCTTATGACCATAGAAACCTAAACAAGATTGTCCCTCCCTACCAGAGTGGGGATGACATCCACAAATGGATAACTGCACTGGAGAGGGCCTGTAAAGTTCAGAAGGTCCCCCAGAGGCAGTGGGCAGCAATCTTGTGGCTCTCCTTTGCAGACAAAGGTAGAGACAAGCTCCTCACTGTAAGAGAAGAGGATGCTGACAATTACACAGTCTTGAAGAGTGCTCTGATAGATGGGTTTGGCCTAACCACTGAACAGTATAGGTTGAAGTTCAGAGACACCCAAAAGCTCAGACTCAAGACTGGGTTGATTTTGTAGACTGTGCTACAAAGGCTCTGGAAGGTTGGATACATGGCAACAAAGTGCAGGACTTTTTAGGATTGTACAATTTGATTATGAGGGAGCAGATCCTTAATAATTGTCAAAACCAGCTTTTACACCAGTATCTGGTGGACTCTGATCTGACCTCTCCCCAAGAATTGGGAAAGAAGGCAGACAAATGGGTCAGAACCAGAGTAAAAACTAGAAATCAGGGTGGTGACCAGAAGAAAGATTCTACTAAGTCCCAAGAGAAAGGTGGGGATAAATCTAAGGATAAGTCCCCTACAGGGCCACAAAATTCCTCTTCTGGGGGTGGGTCCCAAACTCCTTCCTCTCCTGAAAAGAAACCATATTGCCATGTCTGTAAAAGCCTGGGCACTGGAAAACTGATCCCAGTTGCCCCAGGATTGGCAATAAAGAAAATGTTCCTCCCACAACTACTACCACCCCTCCTGGTACTACCAGTAGTAATCCTCCAGTTGGGAGTAGTGCACCCAAAAAGTTAGGTGCTTTTGCAAGAGGAACAGAGGTGGGCCCTAGTTTAGACAGGGACCCCTCAACAGACTCCTCTGACTCTGATGGTGGTATAGGATTTGCCACCTTTACCATGGGTCCCATAGCATTGGGCAGGTACAGATTGGAGCCAATAATTAATGGTCAGAAAGCTGTGGCATTTAGGGACACAGGGGCTAGTGTCACCATGGTGGCAGGGAAACTAGTCCCCCTCACCAGCCTTTACCTGAGTTTAAATACCAGGTGACCAACATTGATGGTGTCAGAACAGATCACCCCATGGCCATAGTCAATCTCAGCTGGGAGGGGGTCACAGGCCCAAAGAGAGTGGCAGTGTCCCCCACCTTACCTGTAGATTGCCTGATGGGCAATGATCTGGAGATTTCAGCCTGGGCTGAAGTTGAATACCAAACCCATCTCAGGATGCTGGGCGTCCCTGTAAAGGTTAGTGGGGCTGTGATGGCCACAGCCCCAGCCCAAGAATTTGGAGAGATGGAGCTTGAAAGAATGGCCCACTCTCCCCCAAAAGAGAGCACAAGGGTTGAAGAAAAGTCTTCTTCCCTCCAGACAGTAGGTAAGGGTCAGCCTCCTCAGGGAGCTGACCCTACCCCTAGTGAAGGAACTGCCCCAGAGGTAGTCAGGCCTGGCCTGGCCACACCCCTGATGGCAGAGGACCCTTCCAAGGTGGTACCCAGTCTGGAGCAGGTAACCTGCCCCTCTCTACCCTGCCTCAGCCAGCCCAGGGCTGCAGAGGTCAGGGAGGTCAGTGGACCCCCAGGGCCCCCTGTCCAGAGGAACCCCCATCAGCAGATTAGGGGCACCCAGTCTAGTAGCCCTAGCCAGGTGAAAACTCCTCTACACACTGAGGGATCCCCCATGCCTTTATGTAGGGACCTCCCCCAGAAGGACTCTGGTAGGCAAGGGCAAACCTGGGACCTGAAGGTTCCAAACCTGCCCTGTCCCTCCAGCAGTCCATCCAAAGGACCCAACCCCCAGCTGTAGGCAGCCAAAGGTTGACCCTTAGAGCAAAGTGCAACTCAGTCATGGAAAGACAGGCATACATGGTGACCAGTGATCTGAGGAAGCTGAGGCCAACATTCCTAGGGCCTCACTTCCCTACTCAGACACCTCACCAGCCTTGTACTTTACCTAAGCACACCACAGGTAGTGATTCCCCATGGTGGAGACCCTCTCATACCCTTAGGGTGAGGGATTGCTTAGTGGACCATAAGACAGGGGGCAACCATGCTAGTGCAGGTGCTTCCTTATATGACCACTTAGTCAATGAAGGCTCAAATGGCCAAGGTTAGCCTTATCTCCTTTCGTTTGGGGGGGTTTATGTAGGAAGGTGGAATCTGACTATATGGTTGCCCCCACTTTTTTTATGGTGTTTTGCTGGTTTATGACTTAGTTGGACTGGGATCCTGCTATTCAGGGCCCCAGTCTATCTGCTTTCTCTGTAAAAAGGTTTCCATGTGCCTTAGGTACATCTCTGATTGGAATCTGGAGTGCCCTTATAAGTCCCTAGTATATGGTATACTATATACCAAGGGCATAGGTACCTCAGAGGCCTACCAGGGGCTGCAGCATGTATTGTGCCACCCCTGGAAGGCCATCCAAACTGACACCACAGGTCTGCTACTGCAGCCTGGGTAAGGTGGTGCATGCACCCCTTACTGTGATATAGGTTACCTATATCACTAAATACATACACACATATAAACCTATAAGTCACTCCTAAGGCAGGCCTTATCAATCCTAAAGGCAGAGTGCATGGTTCCTATGTGAGAGGGTGCCCCTGCATGAGCAGGGCCCCTCTGCAGCATTCGGAGACCATCTCTGATGCTGTTTGTAGTGCAGCCTGACCATATACTCTTAAGCGCATTATATCCTCTCGGTAAAATGCTAACTTTGGAATGGCTGCACCTAAACATGTCGTGTTTGGTGTCAAACATCTTGGAATACTACCCCCCGCCAATCCTGGCGGCAGGGGTAGCATTCCACCCTTCTAGAGGGAAAGACATGTTAACTCTGGCTTACCCGGTAACTTCTTTCTGAAGCCCTGGCATCACAAAATGGATGCTGCTGCCACAGACACAAGTCTGGCCTCCTGCTGCTGGACGAAACTCCGGCAGGGGAGGCCTGGACAATAGGTTTCCTGTTGCAGGGAGGTGTGACCACCTCCCCAGACAGGATAATGTGTATTGGGGCTGGGTGGGTGCACTCTTAGAGTGCTTTGAAGTCCTGCACTGGGGGAGCAAAAGGCTCCTCTGTGCATATGCCAGTTCAAACCAGCTCAGGGGCTACCTGCCCCTGCTCTGGTGCGAAACTGGACAAAGGGAAGTGGGTGTAGCCACCCCTCCCTTGACCCTCCCATAGGTGGGGTCATAGAGTTAGTCCCTCCCTGTTTTACTGGTTAAAATGGGGAACCCTTGCCACAGCAAGATTAGATTATCCCTGGACGAAACTCTGAAACTGAATCCTGGACCTTCGACGCTCTACTCACGATTAGAGGACAGAAGAATCTCCCTTGGGGTCAAGGAGTGACTCCCCTGCTTGGCAGGCACCAAAGAAGCATCTGTCCGGTTTGCATTTCTGAAGCTCCCGTCGGACGCCGAAGTCATCGCATCACCAGAGGTGGATTCTCAGACTTCCCCGAGGCTACCCTGAGTCCCCAGCAAAGCTGAGGCCCGTGGCTATCGTGGGTGACTTGAGACCGTGACCCCTGGACACCAAGCACATTTGCAAGTGCACCATCTTCTGGGTCTCCCAAGAAGTTGTGCTTTGGGCTCCGAGTAGCCATAGCCTCCAGCACTACCTGCACCGAAGATCACTGGCCCCCACTCCACGAGTGTCCTGTAAGCCAGCTCCACGTGCGGCATCACGAGGCTCCTTTGCGGTTGCTAGCCCATTGGCTAGTAGCCCTTAACGAAGGCCAATCCTTCTCTTACTTGGCATCCTGGTTGCTCCAGGCCTGCCCTCACTTACCCTCGCTGGGTGAGTTCCACAGACCTTGCTGGTCTGCACCATCGACGATCTACATCTTACTCGAGACTTGCCGTTGCCAAGGCTTGTTGGGTCCAACCCGGTCGCCGACACCTCAGCACTCGACAGACATCGAGCCCCAGCCCGAATCCTGCTCCTGGTCGCCGACAACGCCTCCCGGACCTCGTGGCTGAAGAGTCAAGACGACCATCAATGCACCTGAAGCACTCGACATCGGTGGGCATCTGTCCATCGCCTTCCTGGTCACTGGCTAGTGACCCAGACTCTGTCCCCTCTGCTTTCAGGTTCACCAGAACTCCGATCCACTCTTGGATCCAACCGGACACTTTTCTCTTGGCCGCCAGCAGCACTTTGCAGCAGATCGCCATTCGAATCGACGACGAAACCCGACCCCGAAAGGCACCTATGCACCCGGCTTCCCTGGGTGAGGTAACACGAGTACTCCGGTGCTCCCGTGGGTAGAGACTCTTCAAAGTCCTAGATCTCAAAGGGTTTTGTCCTAGTCCTCTTCTAAGTGTCCCTTTCCTCTATTTTCCCGATCCCGACTTTCTCCATAGAAGTTAACGGCGTATCGCGGTTGTGTATTTACACTGCACGCGTCTCCCGTGGGTCCCCTGTGTCACTACCTTGGGTGGTTCCTTGTGGTCCAAGCACTTCTAGAGGCTCTAGGCCTAGTGTCTAGTTCAGTCGTGGTTCGCATACCACTTTATTGGTATATGGTTTGGTACGCCCCTAGGGCCCAAACGTGTATTTGTGCTATTATTGTGATTTAAGATCTTATAACTTATGTACTTCAAACTCTAGCCTCATAAAGAGACTAGAGGGGTGTGTTTAGTAATAAATACATATATTTTGAATATATACCTGGTGTGGTGCTCTTTCATTTGGTCACTCAAGAGATTATAGACTGGTAAAACAAGCTGCTTTACATTCCTTCAAGACTTAGCCTGAAGGCTGCTCTCCATAGCTACCACTAGGATAGCTTTCAATAAGGTTGTCTTTAACCTATCTACCATAAGAGTCGATTTGCCCTGGTGCAAGGTGTCCACTTTAATTAGTGAACAGCATATACCAGGCCAACTTCTCACACAGTGGTCTTTGGGTAGTGTAGGGAGTCGTGCGGAGGTAGTGTTTTAGGGTTTAGGGTAGTGTAGGGGGTCATGCGGGGGGTAGTGTTTTAGGGATTAGGGCAGTGCAGTGGTGTTTGGGTAGTGTAGGGGGTCATACGGGGGGTAGTGTTTTAGGGTTTAGGGCAGTGCAGTGGTGTTTGGGTAGTGTAGGGAGTCGTGCTGGGGGGAGTGTTTTAGGGTTTAGGGTAGTGCAGTGGTGTTTGGGTAGTGTAGGGGGTTGTGCTGGGGGTAGTGTTTTAGGGTTTAGGGTAGTGCAGTGGTGTTTAGGTAGTGTAGGGGGTCATGCTGGGGGTAGTGATTTAGGGTAGTGCAGTGGTGTTTGGGTAGTGTAGGGGGTACTACTGGGGGTAGTGTTTTAGGGTTTAGGTTAGTGCAGTGGTGTTTGGGTAGTGTAGGGGTACTGCTGGGGGTAGTGTTTTAGGGTTTAGGGTAGTGCAGTGGTGTTTGTGAAGTGTAGGGGGTAGTGTTTTAGGGTTTAGGGTAGTGCAGTGGTGTTTGTGTAGTGTAGGAGGTCGTGTTTAGGGTTTAGGGTAGTGCAGTGGTCTTTGGGTAGTGTAGGGAGTCGTGCGGGGGTAGTGTTTTAGGGTTTAGGGTAGTGTAGGGGGTCATGCGGGGGTAGTGTTTTAGGGATTAGGGTAGTGCATTGGTGTTTGGGTAGTGTAGGGGGTCATGCGGGGGTAGTGTTTTAGGGTTTAGGGCAGTGCAGTGGTGTTTGGGTAGTGTAGGGGGTTGTGCTGGGGGAGTGTTTTAGGGTTTAGGGCAGTGCAGTGGTGTTCGGGTAGTGTAGGGGGTCGTGCTGGGGGAAGTGTTTGAGGGTTTAGGGCAGTGCAGTCGTGTTCGGGTAGTGTAGGGGGTTGTGCTGGGAGTAGTATTTTAGGGTTTAGGGTAGTGCAGTGGTGTTCGGGTAGTGTAGGGGGTCATGCTGGGGGAAGTGTTCTAGGGTTTAGGGCAGTACAGTGGTGTTTGGGCAGTGTAGGGGTAATGCTGGGGGTGGTGTTTTAGGGTTTAGGGCAGTGCAGTGGTGTTCGGGCAGTGTAGGGGGTCGTGCTGGGGGTGGTGTTTCAGGGTTTAGGGCAGTGCAGTGGTGTTCGGGCAGTGTAGGGGGTCGTGCAGGGGGTGGTGTTTCAGGGTTTAAGGTAGTGGTGTTCGGGCAGTGTAGGGGGTCGTGCTGGGGGTGGTGTTTCAGGGTTTGGGGCAGTGCAGTGGTATTCGAGCAGTAAAGGGGGTCGTGCTGGGGGTGGTGTTTCAGGGTTTAGGGCAGTGCAGTGGTGTTCGGGCAGTGTAGGGGGCGGTGCAGGGGGTGGTGTTTCAGGGTTTAGGACAGTGCAGTGGTGTTCGGGCAGTGTAGGGGGTGCTGCAGGGGTGGTGTTTCAGGGTTTAGGGCAGTGCAGTGGTGTTCGGGCAGTGTAGGGGGTCGTGCAGGGGGTGGTGTTTCAGGGTTTAGGGCAGTGCAGTGCAGTGGTGTTCGGGCAGTGTAGGGGGTCGTGCTGGGGCTGGTGTTTCAGGGTTTAGGGCAGTACAGTGGTGTTCGGGCAGTGTAGGGGGTCGTGCTGGGGCTGGTGTTTCAGGGTTTAGGGCAGTGCAGTGGTGTTCGGGCAGTGTAGGGGGTTGTGCTGGTGCTGGTGTTTCAGGCTTTAGGGCAGTGCAGTGGTGTTCGGGCAGTGTAGGTGGTCATGCTGGGGCTGGTGTTTCAGGGTTTAGGGCAGTGCAGTGGTGTTCGGGAAGTGTAGGGGGTCATGCTGGGGCTGATGTTTCAGGGTTTAGGGCAGTGCAGTGGTGTTCGGGCAGTGTAGGGGGTCTTGCTGGGGCTGGTGTTTCAGAGTCTAGGGCAGTGCAGTGGTGTTCGGGCAGTGTAGGGGGTTTGCTGGGGCTGGTGTTTCAGGGTTTAGGGCAGTGCAGTGGTGTTCGGGCAGTGTAGGGGGTCTTGCTGGGGGTGGTGTTTCAGGGTTTAGGGCAGTGCAGTGGTGTTTGGGCAGTGTAGGGGGTCATGCTGGGGCTAGTGTTTCAGGATTTAGGGCAGAGCAATGGTGTTCAGGCAGTGTAGGGGGTTTTGCTGGAGATGGTGTTTCAGGGTTTAGGGCAGTGCAGTGGTGTTCGTGCAGTGTAGGGGGTGGTGTTTCAGGGTATAGGGCAGTGGTGTTCAGGCAGTGTAGGGGGTCTTGCTGGGGTTGATGTTTCAGGGTTTAGGGCAGTGCAGTGGTGTTCGGGCAGTGTAGGGGGTCGTGCTGGGGGTGGTGTTTCAGGGTTTAGGGCAGTGCAGTGGTGTTCCGGCAGTGTAGGAGGTCGTGCAGGGGGTGGTGTTTCAGGGTTTAGGGCAGTGCAGTGGTGTTCGGGCAGTGTAGGGGGTCGTGCTGGGGGTGGTGTTTCAGGGTTTAGGGCAGTGCAGTGGTGTTCGGGCAGTGTAGGGTGTCGTGCTGAGGGGTGGTGTTTCAGGGTTTAGGGCAGTGCAGTGGTATTCGGGCAGTGTAGGGGGTCGTGCAGGGGGTGGTGTTTCAGGGTTTAGGGCAGTGCAGTGGTGTTTGGGCAGTGTAGGGGGTCATGCAGGGGGTGGTGTTTCAGGGTTTAGGGCAGTGCAGTGGTGTTCGGCCAGTGTAGGTGGTCTTGCTGGGGGTGGTGTTTCAGGCTTTAGTGCAGTGGTGTTCGGGCAGTGTAGGGGGTCTTGCTGGGGGTGGTGTTTCAGGGTTTAGGGCAGTGCAGTGGTGTTCGGGCAGTGTAGGGGGTCTTGCTGGGGCTGGTGTTTCAGGGTTTAGGGCAGTGCAGTGGTGTTCGGGCAGTGTAGGGGGTCGTGCTGGGGCTGGTGTTTCAGGGTTTAGGGTAGTGCAGTGGTGTTCGGGCAGTGTAGGGGGTCGTGCTGGGGCTGGTGTTTCAGGGTTTAGGGCAGTGCAGTGGTTTTCGGGCAGTGTAGGCGGTCGTGCTGGGGCTGGTGTTTCAGGGTTTAGGGCAGTGCAGTGGTGTTCGGGCAGTGTACGGGGTTGTGCTGGGGCTGGTGTTTCAGGGTTTCGGGCAGTGCAGTGGTGTTCGGGCAGTGTAGGGGGTCGTGCTGGGGGTGGTGTTTCAGGGTTTAGGGCAGTGCAGTGGTGTTCGGGCAGTGTAGGGGGTCGTGCTGGGGCTGGTGTTTCATGGTTTAGGGCAGTGCAGTGGTGTTCGGGCAGTGTAGGGGGTCGTGCTGGGTGTGGTGTTTCAGGGTTTAGGGCAGTGCAGTGGTGTTCGGGCAGTGTAGGGGGTCATGCTGGGGGTGGTGTTTCAGGGTTTAGGGCAGTGCAGTGGTGTACGGGCAGTGTAGGGGGTCTTGCTGGGGGTGGTGTTTCAGGGTTTAGGGCAGTGGTGTTCGGGCAGTGTAGGGGGTCTTGCTGGGGGTAGTGTTTTGGGGTTTAGGGCAGTGCAGTGGTGTTCGGGCAGTGTAGGGGATCGTGCAGGGGGTGGTGTTTCAGGGTTTAGGGCAGTGCAGTGGTGTTTGGGCAGTGTAGGGGGTCGTGCTGGGGGTGGTGTTTCTGGGTTTAGGGCAGTGCAGTGGTGTTCGGGCAGTGTAGGGGGTCGTGCAGGGGGTGGTGTTTCAGGGTTTAGGGCAGTGCAGTGGTGTTCGGGCAGTGTAGGGGTCGTGCTGGGGCTGGTGTTTCAGGGTTTAGGGCAGTGGAGTGGTGTTCGGGCAGTGTAGGGGGTCTTGCTGGGGGTGGTGTTTCAGGGTTTAGGGCAGTGGTGTTCGGGCAGTGTAGGGGGTCTTGCTGGGGGTGGTGTTTCAGGGTTTAGGGCAGTGCAGTGGTGTTCGGGCAGTGTAGGGGGTCTTGCTGGGGGTAGTGTTTCAGGGTTTAGGGCAGTGCAGTGGTGTTCGTGCAGTGTAGGGGGTCGTGCTGGGGATGGTGTTTCAGGGTTTAGGGCAGTGCAGTAGTGTTCGGGCAGTGTAGGGGGTCGTGCAGAGGGTGGTGTTTCAGGGTTTAGGGCAGTGCAGTGGTGTTCGGGCAGTGTAGGGGGTGGTGCTGGGGGTGGTGTTTCAGGGTTTAGGGCAGTGCAGTGGTGTTCGGGCAGTGTAGGGGGTGGTGCTGGGGGTGGTGTTTCAGGGTTTAGGGCAGTGCAGTGGTGTTCGGGCAGTGTAGGGGGTCGTGCTGGGGGTGGTGTTTCAGGGTTTAGGGCAGTGCAGTGGTGTTCGGGCAGTGTAGGGGGTCGTGCTAGGGTATGTGTTTCAGGGTTTAGGGCAGTGCAGTGGTGTTCGGGCAGTGTAGGGGGTCGTGAAGGGGCTGGTGTTTTAGGGTTTAGGGCAGTGCAGTGGTGTTCGGGCTGTGTAGGGGGTCGTGCTGGGGGTAGTGTTTTAGGGTTTAGGGTAGTGCAGTGGTGCTTGTGTAGTGTAGGGGGTCGTGCTGGGGGTAGTGTTTTAGGGTTTAGGGTAGTGCAGTGGTGTTTGTGTAGTGTAGGGGGTCATGTTTTAGGGTAGTGCAGTGGTGTATGGGTAGTGTAGGGGGTCGTGCGGGGGTAGTGTTTTAGGGTTTAAGGTAGTGCAGTGGTGTTTGTGTAGTGTAGGGGGTCGTGCTGGGGGCAGTGTTTTAGGGTTTAGGGTAGTGCAGTGGTGCTTGTGTAGTGTAGGGGGTCGTGCTGGGGGTAGTGTTTTAGGGTTTAGGGTAGTGCAGTGGTGTTTGTGTAGTGTAGGGGGTCATGTTTTAGGGTAGTGCAGTGGTGTTTGGGTAGTGTAGGGGGTCGTGCTGGGGGTAGTGTTTTAGGATTTAGGTTAGTGCAGTGGTGTTGGGGTAGTGTTTTAGGATTTAGGGTAGTGCAGTGGTGTTTGTGTAGTGTAGGGGGTCATGCTGGGGGTAGTGTTTTAGGGTTTAGGATAGTGCAGTGGTGCTTGTGTAGGGTAGGGGGTCGTGCTGGGGTAGTGTTTTAGGGTTTAGGGTAGTGCAGTGGTGTTTTTGTAGTGTAGGGGGTCATGTTTTAAGATGCAACGCTCCAATACCTGACCAGTCTGCACTACATAAAACTGCAAAAAAACTAAAAATAAAAAGTGTTTTGCACACTTTTGTCATTGGGCTATATGTGGGCTACATCTGGGTAATATTTGTGCTACATTTGGGCTCTTTTTTCACTGGTGGCCATCTTGGAAGACTTCTTTGTTATGAAGTTTCCTAATTTCCTCATTTACTGCAGTCTCCTCAGTAGGAAATGCTTTCAGTTTTTACTTTGATTCCATCAAGAAGGCATTCAGATGTGTCACACATTTGCCATAAATTCAGAATGTTATTACTCTAGTTGTTCATTAGATCACTGTAGTAAAGATACTGCTCACCAAGGAGTTAACTGGAAGTCTACTGCTGGTATTGAAAGTGATTGTTTCAGTCTGCATGTCAGAATTTTCTAATGAAATAGAAGAGGATTTGAGATCTCACTTAAAACATGCACTAAATTTTCTTTTTGCAGCACTAACCATAATTTCTATGGCAAAATGAACCCCCTCATTTTGTTCCTTTTTAAATTAAATGTTTTAAGTGTTACCAGTTTATTCCAATCAAGATGGCTTCAGGTGTGCCATACTTTTGTCATAAGTAAGGCTGTTAGCACTCTAGTTGTTCTTTAGAACACTCTGGGAAGCTGCAGTAGAACACAAAGGCATCAACTGACAGGCTGCTCCTGTTGAAATATAACAGGAAGATATTTGAGATCTCACTTAAAACATGTCCTAATTTTTCTTTCTACAGCACTAACCATAATTTCTATGGCAAAATGAACCCCCTCATTTTGTTCCTTTTTAAATTAAATGTTTTAAGTGTTACCAGTTTATTCCAATCAAGATGGCTTCAGGTGTGCCATACTTTTGTCATAAGTAAGACTGTTATCGCTCTAGTTGTTCTTTAGAACACTCTGGGAAGCTGCAGTAGAACACAAAGGCATCAACTGACAGGCTGCTCCTGTTGAAATATAACAGGAAGATATTTGAGATCACACTTGAAACATGTCCTAATTTTTCTTTCTACAGCACTAACCATAATTTCTATGACAAAATGAACCCCATCATTTTGTTCCTTTTTAAATTAAATGTTTTAAGTGTTACCAGTTTATTCCAATCAAGATGGCTTCAGGTGTGCCATACTTTTGTCATAAGTAAGACTGTTAGCGCTCTAGTTGTTCTTTAGAACACTCTGGGAAGCTGCAGTAGAACACAAAGGCATCAACTGACAGGCTGCTCCTATTGAAATATAACAGGAAGATATTTGAGATCACACTTGAAACATGTCCTAATTATTCTTTCCAGAGCACTAACCATAATTTCTATGACAAGATGAACCCCATCATTTTGTTCCTTTTTAAATTAAATGTTTTAAGTGTTACCAGTTTATTCCAATCAAGATGGCTTCAGGTGTGCCATACTTTTGTCATAAGTAAGGCTGTTAGCACTCTAGTTGTTCTTTAGAACACTCTGGGAAGCTGCAGTAGAACACAAAGGAATCAACTGACAGTCTCTGCCCTTGTTGGATGTACATGTTTTACTGAGAATGTCAGACTTCATTCTCACATGACTGAGAAAGATAATGTGAATTTACAGAAAATATGCTCTCATTTTAGCTTCTGGGGCACCTTCCAAAACTGTATGGGACAAGCATGTGAAAATAGTTTTCTCTCAAACATGATTCATGATATCCCAGCAGAAGGTTTTTCACAGGGTAAAATCACCTTAGAACACACCACAATTCCTGAAATTAGTATGGTCCCATCAACAAATGAATTCTAATGTAACTAAAGTCTGTTATCACCCTTTATAGTTCTCCTTTTGGTAACCCTCAAAATCTTCGATTCACTACAATGCATTTCAATGGGGTACTATCATTTATATTGGTCCCAAGATGGCTGCCAGCAATTCGAGGATGAAGTGCTGACAGCCAATCAGATCTCACGATGACATGTGTGGTTAGGCTCCGCCCAGATATATATGTGTTTTTACTTTTGATTTTCTCAGCAACTACTGAACGGATTTACACCATTTAACAAAAGGGTTCTTTTTGAACCAAGAACTACCTCTTTGCCAAATTTGGTGTAATTCCGTTCAGCAGTTCGGGCTGTAGCCTTGCATAAAGTTTCCTATGGGAAATTGATTTTTTGACTCTTATTTTTTAATTTCTCCGCAACTACTGAACAGATTCACACCATTTAACAAAAGGGTTCTTTCTGAACCAAGAACTACCTCTTTGCCAAATTTGGTGTAATTCCGTTCAGCAGTTCGAGCTGTAGCCGTGTCTAAAGTTTCCTATGGGAAAATGAATGGGGAAAACACGTTTTGGGACCCCCTTTTTCTCGGCCCCTGCTTGACGAATCACCCTGAGACTTTCAGGGTAGGAACGGACCGGAGCGGGCCATAAAGTTTGAAAATTTCGCGAAGATTCGTCAACCGACGCAGGAGTTATTTCAAATAGAATGTCGCGGATTTCCTATGGAAAATAGGTCCTAACTATAACTATCTACTGGCGACCGCCAGTAGATAATATATATATATATATATATATATATATATGCTCCAAACTCCTCCGCTCCAATCACTCGGTGAAGGATCACAGCACCACACTCAGAGGTTTCAAGTACGTGCTGTTTTTATTATTTTAAACCATTATACATTAAAAGCAAAACGGTAGAGGACGGTCTACGCGTTTCGGCTCCCAGCCTTCTACTGGACCATAGAGTCCTGATGCCTAGAAAGTCTTTTTAAAGTGCTCAGTGCGTTTAACTACAATTCTTTCTATTAGAAGAAAGACTAGGCTTGAAAAATCCTAACAAATAGTACATATATTACAATCCATTCCAATTCCAGTTGAGATGAATACGTATAGATTAGTATGTTACTGTGCAAGTTTATACAAAATGTTTTTTTTTTTTTAAATATTTTCTAAGAAAAAATGCAAGATTTAAGTGATTTGTAAAATATCATAAGTGATTGTTGTCAAAATCATTATTAAAAACACACATGTGTATCATAAAATGTAAAGTACATTGTTATAGTTGTGTGTTTAAAACAAAAACATAGAGATCCAAATAAAGTGACTGGTGCATAAGTTATATAGATAGTGATTTGTAAAGTACACTTCACTCATTGCGCCAGTTCACTTTAGATAAAAATGAATCATTCTTTGTTACATAAGATTCGGAATGTAGAATTCTAATTGTCTGATATTCAAGAAGTACGAAGAGTAAAAAGTGAGAGCTACAAGGTCAAGCTTTTTATAGATCAATTCTTCTGCCCTAACAATTAAATAAAGTTTGAGGGGAGGAAAGATAGGGGAACATTGAGGAATAAAGTTCTTCAATCTTCAATTTTAAAATGACTAATGCATGTCCTAAAACAATAATAATTTTAGTAAAAATTAATATTAACATTTTCTGTAAAGTACATGCCAAATTTGGTGTAATTCCGTTCAGCAGTTCGGGCTGTAGCCGTGTCTAAAGTTTCCTATGGGAAAATGAATGGGGAAAACACGTTTTGGGACCCCCCTTTTTTCTCGCCCCCGCTTGACGAATCACCCTGAGACTTTCAGGGTAGGAGCGGACCGGAGCGGGCCATAAAGTTTGAAAATTTCGCGAAGATTCGTCAACCGACGCAAGAGTTATTTCAAATAGAATGTCGCGGATTTCCTATGGAAAATAGGTCCTAACTTAGGACCTATTTTCCATAGGAAATCCGCGACATTCTATTTAAAATAACTTTGGCGCCGGTTGACGAATCTTCGTGAAATTTTCAAAACTTATGGCCAGCTCCGGTCCGCTCCTATCTTGAAAGTTTCGGGGTGATTCGTCAAGTGGGGGCTGAGAAAAAAGGGGGGTCCCAAAACGTGTTTTCCCCATGCAATTTTCCATAGGAACCTGTTGCCGCAGCTACAGCCCGAACTGCTGAACGGAATTACACCAAATTTGGCAAAAGGTAGCCCTTGGTTCAGTGTCGTGCCTTTTGGTTAAATGGTGTAAATCCGTTCAGTAGTTCCTGAGAAAATCACAAGTAAAATCACATATATATCTATGGCCGAGTAGGGTCCGCGTACCCTCCCGATCACGAGCTGCATGCTAATTGGCTGTCAACTCTCCAAATCAGGAAGTGTTGGCAGCCATTTTGTCCCTCGGTAGAACCGAGGCACAGAAACAAGTGCACAAAACGCTAAAAGGGGGCAGGGTAGAAACACCCTGACCCCCTAGGTCTGCTCAGGGGGTCCCACAAGGACCCCCTGGGCAGAAAAAAGCTTTTTTTTCCTAAAAACAAATCGGCGGGATGCGCTTAGGGTGCGCGGATCCCGCCGATAAAAAAAAAATCGAAGCGCAGTCTCTAAGGCCCCCCAAGCCCCGGGGACCGCCACACCCCGGGGCTTTAAATAAATAATGCTGGTGGGGGGCACACGGCCCCCCCGCAGCCCCAGGGACTGCCACCCCCTGGGGCTTATTTAAAAAAAAAAAAAACAATTACCTGTGTGGGGGGGCTTCAGCACCCCCACACGCCCCGGGGACCGCCACCTCCCTGGGGCACTAATGAAAGAAATGTGGGGGTCCGTTTCGGACCCCCGAAGCCCGGAGGACCACCACCTCCCCGGGGCTGTGCAATTCAAGGGAGGGGGGCCGCGCGGCCCCCCTCCTGGAGCCTGTGGTGGCCCTGGGGACCGCCACCCCCCAGGGCTGGCTCCTGCAGTGTCCAGGGGTGCCTACCCCCGGGACACTGCTGTTTGCAATGGCAGGACGGGAGCCTCGCGGCTCCCGTTCTGTCATTGCAAACTTGCTTTGCTTCATTAAAGCGAGAGCAGGGAAACCTGCTCTCGCTTCAATGAAGCAAAGCAGATTGCTTTTCCATAAGGGGAGCTGCATGTCAGCAGCTCCCTTTATGGAAAAGCAATGCCGGCTCCCGCGGGACCGTGCGGGGATTGGGGACCCCCCCACGGTCCCCAACGAGTGGCCAGGCCCCGGGGGATGGGGTCCCCGGGGCCATTAGTGGCCCAGGAGGGGGCCACGCAGCCCCCCTCCCCAAAAATCAATTAAAAAAAAAAAAAAAAAAAAAAAGGACATAAAGGCCGGCCCCGGGGGATGGGGTCCCCGGGGCCTTAAATGGCCTGAGGAGGGGGGCCACGCAGCCCCCCTCCAAATATTTATTTTTAAAAAAAGAGGGCATGCCCCAGGGGATGGGGTCCCCAGGGCAAATAGAGGCCCAGGGAAGGGGGGCCACGCGGCCCCCTTCCCGTTAAAAAAAAAAAAAGAAAAAGAAAATCCTCGGGCCCCGGGGGATGGGGTCCCCGGGGCCAAAAGTGGACGAGGGAAGGGGGCCACGCAGCCCCCCTCCCATAAAAAAAAAAAGCAACGAAAAAAAAAAAGAGGCTTCGCCCCCTCCCTGCAGCAGTCTGCAAACGCGCCACCTGGCGCGTTGTAAGAAGTTGAAGTAATTCCCCTTGAATACTGGGGGTCCCTGGGGGCCAACTAGCCCACCAGGAACCTCCAGTATGCGCCAGGGAGCTGCGTTGCAGAGAGGTGCTCAGAGGCCACGCCCTTTTTTACACATCTCTGCAACGCAGCTCTGTGGCGCTTTTTGGAGGGACATGGTGGGCTAGTTGGACTCCAGGGACCCTCAGGATTCAAGGGGACTTAATCCCCCAACTTAAAACGCGCCACGGGGCGCGTTTGCACAGTGGTGAAGGGAGGGGGCGCGGCTTCAGGTGACATGTGTGCAAACAGGCCCCATGGCGCGTTTTAAGATGGGGAATTAAATCCCCTTCAATCCTGAGGGTCCCTGGGGGCCAAGTAGCCCACCAGGTATGTCCAGAAAGCGCCACAGAGCTGCGTTGCAGAGAGGTGTAAAAAGGGGCGTGGCCTCTGAACACCTCTCTGCAACCCAGCTCCCTGGCGCATACTGGAGGTACAGGGTGGGCTAGTTGGACCCCAGGGACCCTCATGATTCAAGGGGACTTAATCCCCCAACTTAAAACGCGCCACGGGGCGCATTTGCACAGTGGTGAAGGGAGGGGGCGGGGCACGTTATAGTTAGAAATTAGCATTTAAAAAACCTTTGAAATTCACTTAAAAAACCATAGGTTTCAGGCACGTTATAGTTAGAAATTAGCATTTAAAAAACCTTTGAAATTCACATAAAAAACCATAGGTTTCAGACACGTTATAGTTAGAAATTAGCATTTAAAAAACCTTTGAAATTCACTGAAAAAACCATAGGTTTTAGGGACAGTTATTAGTTAGTTGGACATTGCACTTGTACAAAACCCGTGAAATTCCCCGTTATAGTTAGTTCAGCTAACTATAACTCGCGCCCGCAATGCACTGCTGATGACGTCACATATTACATCACTCATGACATGGTCAGTGACATCACTGATGACATCACTGATGACATCTCAAATGACATCACTGATGACATCACTGATGACATCATCCATGTGATAATTTCATGCATCTTCTCACACCCTAATATAACCTTTGATACACCCACTCTAAATTACAGACTGCCATTCTCAAAACCATACACACTCCAATAACTACATACCCACTCACTGATTCTTAGGTCTACACACACATATCTACTCACTCACCCGTACAGTCACTCATACTTACAGTCACTCAGTACAGGACTATCATATGCACTCATACACCTATATAAACACTCACACACCGCCACTCATCCATAGAGGTACTCACACACCTAGTCAGTCATGCAAAAAATTAATCACACACCCATTTACTCACCTATACAGTTATACACACACCAACTCACTTACTCATACAAATACTAGCACATTCTTACGCTCTTATACAATCACTGATACAAGTACACACTCATCCATACAGCCACTCTCACAATAACACACTCTCACTTATAGCCATTTATATACTCCAACACACATATATACTGCCTTTCACATATGTAGTTACTCACACATGTACCACTGAGATATACATTCACTCACTAACACACCCATACACACACTCACCCACCCAAGCAGTCCATCACAGACGCTCTCTTCAAATCATGCACCCAGTGAATCACCCACTCACACATCTATGTACAGAGTCACACACACCCCACCCACACAAACATTCAGGCACCCATACAGATACTCAGAGAACCAATCAATAACCCATATAGACACTCATGTAGCTATTCGCTAATCCATGCATCCACTTACACACCAACAGACAGACAGATACAGACATTCACACAGTTTACTCACTAACCCATGCATTCTGTAAGATACGTTTAATCACTCACTTATAGAGTCAGTCACGCACCTACTAAATCATCCATTCAGACACTTATACACCCACTCATTCTTCAATACGCCTTTCCCTATATATATTAAACATAATTAAACTTTACAGAAACACAGTCACTGGATGATGTCATCAGTGATGTCACTGACCATGTCATGAGTGATGTAATATGTGACGTCATCAGCAGTGCATTGCGGGGGCGCGAGTTATAGTTAGCTGAACTAACTATAACGGGGAATTTCACGGGTTTTGTACGAGTGCAATGTCCAACTAACTATAACTGTCCCTAAAACCTATGGTTTTTTCAGTGAATTTTAAAGGTTTTTTAAATGCTAATTTCTAACTATAACGTGTCTGAAACCTATGTTTTTTTCAGTGAATATATATATATGACTTTTTGACAAAGACCGTGCTGTCGAAACGCGTCAAGTCAATAAATATTTTACTCCAATTTTGAAACCCTGAGTGCGACCTTTTCTTACGCTCTGGCAGCGCGAGAATACTTCAAAAATTACAGCGGGTCCAGCGCCCGCCGGTCAGCACCAACCCCATCAGGTGGAAGCAATCGGAAGTAAGGCTGGACTGTTCTTGCAATATATATATATATATATACATACATTTGAATGTTGTTCATTTGACATCTGGGAAAGCCTTTCTGTTAGAGAGCATTGCATAAATAAAACCCCAAGCCTTATTCTGAAAACAGTATTTGATGTGCTTCATTTTATAAAGTGAAATCCCTCTCCAGGGGTTGTGGTGTGTCTTTTGCTTTGTCGTGTTTGAGCCACCGTGTGGTATTTTGTATTATCTGGAAGTGCGAAGCAAGACGTGGTCGTAAACAAATGTCGACATTGCTTTGTGGCTGACTCTGGGAATGCTTTGTTTTCAACATAAAAGCTGCATGATTAATCCAACTTGTTTAGTGCTTTTAATTAAGCCTGGGTGGAGTTCCTCTACATGGAACTCCGAGAAGTGCAAAAAAAAACTCTGCTGCGCTACGCGGAGCTCCCCAAGTGGCGGAATGCATTAGAAAAATGCTGTTCGCTGTAATTTTCAACGCTGGGTGTTTGTCCGCGCTGTGAAATTATCGCGAACGGCACCATGCACAGAGCAAGCGGGCGCTGCTTCCGAGCGGCAGCTTTCTCAATGCGAACGGACGGTTTCTCAATGCGAGCGGTTGCGTCATGCGTGGCCACTCGCATTGAGAAATCCGACTGCCGGCGTTGAGAAACCTCGCCGGGAGGTTGATTTCTCTCGCTCGCCTACTTGACGTTGACGAGCAGGAATGAGGAAAAATCTCACGGGGAGGTGGATTTTCCGCACTCGCCAACTTGATATTGACGAGCGTGAGTGAGGAAAAAAACTCTGCTCCGAGCTTTTCAGAACTCCTTGAGCTCCGCGTAACGCGGAGTGTAGAAAACTCTGCAAACTCCGCGAGCGGAGCAAAGTTCACCGCTCAGGCTTAATTTTAATCGCCCTGAAAAATAGAACTATTTGTCTTTTGAAGAATTGTTTTATACACGGTTGATTGTGTTTTGTTCTATTGAATACATTTATTGATTAAAGTGAGTATGTAGTGTAGTACTGAGTTAAGTGCAAATCTGTATATGCATGTGCTTTTTTGATATCCCACACGACAGTCAGTCTGCTTTGGGATAATTAAGCAATATTTGGCACTGTAGACTATAAAAACATGTAGATATAAAATTTTGAATAGTACTCCGTACATCAAAATACCTGGAGTGAAAAGGAAGTTTTAAAATAAATCCTGCACAATTGGAATTGTTTACATTTGTATTTTCAAATTGTCATGTAGAAGACAGGCACAGTGGTAGCTTTGTTCTTTGGGGAACAAATGGACATTTGCGTTGTACCATGTTCAGGTGCAATGTCGTTATCCAATTGCTGTTTTTCATTTGCCCTGTCTAAGCTGCCTTGTCTTCACCCTGCTGTAATAAGCTGAAACAGATCTCTAAAGATTGGCAGTGGAGATGTGGAGCAGAATCAGAATTCATATTTAAGGAAGAACGTGGTTATGATTGCAGAGAACCCTATCATACGGTACTGTATTCTACAATGCTTTTATTTGACGTTTTCATTATTGTGTTTAAAAACAAGTATTTTCTAATTAGTTGTTAGGATGAATTAATTTTCTGCTGCAAAAGAAAATATGACACACTGCTATATTTTAAACTGGATTCGTGGAAACATGCATGCGCCCATAGTCAGATCCTGCCCCGTCTTTTTGCCCACCTGTTGATTACAGGTTACATAGCGGCTTCTATTTTCTAATCCAGGAATAAACTTTGATTACATTTGTGAATTGGATTATTTTACCCGCTAGACTGTTTTGGCTTGGTATTCAGACCTCTAAATAGGAGAATTTGATTAAAAGCACGTATTTTGCAACGCAGTAGAATTTTTCAACCAGCAAATTTTTATTGGATTTAAAGCCATTCCACAATGACATACAGTAATATCAGGGATTTGTACAAAAGCCACCACGCCTGCTAGAAATAATAACCCCCATCCCTTAGTGCCTCTCCCTCGCCCCTCAGTCTACACAGCAGTCCCCACATACATTTTACCACCTGCTTAGAACAAGTTGTAAATGTATGCATTGAACCTCACGGATTTGGGAATTCCATGTGGTGTTACTGACTGGAAAAATAGGTCTCACTCAGTAATTCTCTGTTCTGCCTAAATCGGACTAAATCCAGTACCGCGCAGTTCGTAATTAGCGTTTATATGGGTTGAACATACACAAATTACTCCTGTAGAAACAGCCTTATACAGTGGTTTGCTGCTTGCATAGTAGGAAACGGAGCAAAAGGGATTGGTCCAGTGCATATTACATACTTTGCTTGCACAAAGGTAAACAAATGACCAAATTAAATTGGCTCTGTATTTACTGTATTTAAAAAATTAGGACTGGAACAAACACTTTCAAAATATGAAAGTTTAAATTAAGTTTGAGACACCTATAAATAGCCCACTAGCAGTTTGCCTTGTTCTCGTTAATAAAGCATAGTAATTAATATATTTTTTCTTCTGTTGTCTTAAAATGAGATTTGCGCAAGTTCTCGTACTTGTATTCTTTGCAGTTGCTTCACAATTTATGTTTTCAATGTTAACCAGTTTTTAATGTAGCCCACAGTAAAACCTGTTTCCTCCATTCCGTGCAACACAAGCACGTGGAATGTGTAACCGATCATTTGCTGCATTTTTTTGTCCTACTGCAAAATTTACGCATTTTGCACCAAGTGTTGTTTTTTGACTATTTTATGTGTTGAACAGCGCTTAATTCGCCAAAGAATGAGCGCCTGTTCCGAAAGCTAAGCTTGGACGTCCGCGGCCGGTGCTGTTAATGCAAGCCAATACTACCAAGCCTTGAATCCATATCAGGTCTTCTTAATCCTCTGCCAGACACTCTCTGCCCCTTTATTGTCCTTGCTATCCCCTTTTGTGACGGATTTTCCGTCTTTCTCTTCCTTCTTCCCCTTTGTGTGTTTTTCGCTCTGTTGCTTTCGGGTAATAATGTCCGAAAAATAAGTGCCGGTCCCCAATAATGAATGACGGAGGCCCCCACCGGAAACCACCGTATCAAATTAAGTGCTGGTCGAGGATCACTCAACCCAACCGTGAATGCGCTGAACATTAGCCAAAATGTGACTTGTCCCATACACAATAACCTGACAAGTTTTCTGCACGCAAATCGCTACCATTGGCTTTGTAATGCAACCTTAACCGTTCATATATCACTCTTTAAAAAATATCCTATCAAATGTACGGTATCATGTTCTGTCTTGCATCTATGATGAAAACAATTCCTATTTGTGTACTCAGGAAAATAAGTAAAGAAAGTTTGATGAGATCCTGTAGATAATTATTTCCTCGCACGTTACCACTGGAAACCTCTGAAACATAGGTGGCACCAGACCACATTAACAAAAATATAATGAGCATACTTAACTATCTGGTCCAGTGGAAAATAAAAATTCAGAATGAGACTAAAAAAGCCCAGCATGAAAGCTTAAAAAATCTGAGGAATAGCTGAAATAGAAGGGTTGCAGCTTGGAACACCCTGGTGCAAGTCACTATCCTACACTGAAAAAGCTGTTAAAGCTCTAGGTGATAGCTACAAAGGGTTTACCATACTATCTTCTGATAGGCAAATCATTACGGATTTATGGACCTGCAGGATGTTTTCTTACGTTTGTGTATTTGGTATTTAAATAGCACTATGGTACCCAATGAGAGGCTCATGAGCAACGTGTTGCTCACAGGACCCCAAAATGTTGCTTTTAAAATGATCTAAATGTCTATATTTTTTGCCATTGTTGATCTGGATGAGCATGTTTTTTCTTTTGGAGGACGAGTGAGAATTTCATAATTACTTATTGTTTTTTCCTAGTGCTGTTATTTCGCTTATACTTGTTCGTCCCGCGGTACCAAAAGATTAACAAAAGCAGCCATTCTGCTTCGCTGAGGGATCACTCATTTCTGTTCCGCGATACCGGCACTGGTACTACGGTACCGAATTATCTGATTGGCTGACCAGACATTGAAGAAGATGTTGTCCCCAATTACAGGACTTAGGACAGTCTCCATTTTGTTGGCTTTTAGGACATGGGCTTTTGGGTATTGATGATGAGTGAAAAATCATAATGCTGAGAACTTATTAGGCCTGTTATCAATACTTTTGAAGTACCTCTTTACTTTGGAACACCTTATGTAATCTTCATTCTCTGAATACAATTCAATTAAGAAATACACCCATGTATATTGATTTATTTCTTATTTTTGAATTTATATAGACCACTGTGCCTATCATTGATTGTGGATGTCATGGCATAGAAGTCTAAGAAGTATTTGCTAACTTTACTAAAACACATCTTTAAATATATCCCTTGTTGGCAACATTACCCAATACTTATCTACCCAAGCCCACAAAGGTATACTGGGATGCCCATTTTAATATATATACTTTTGAAAGTTAGCATTTTCTTGCCTTAGCCATTTGGCGCCTTCAGCCTGTCTCTTGGTCACATGACTGTGTGTAGTTGGCAGTTGGGCTTTGTGTATTCCTCCTAGACAACCACACAAAATGGGAAGCTTAAGTGTGACTGGAAGGCCCACCACTGGTAGGATGAGGGGGAGGAGCTGGGCCCAACCCCACTTTCACTTGAATAGACTGTGACCTGTCTTCAAACAAGGGATTGCATACCCCCCATAGTTAGTCTGGAGCCAGATGCCAGGAAGGCAGGCATCTGTGCACTTCAAAGGCATGCCTTTATAAGTGTCTCTCTACTTCATAGGCATAACTGTGTATAAATACTGACCTCAGGCACCAACTCTTCAGTACACTTCTGAACCTGTGGACACTCTGCCAGAAAGAAGGACTGCTGTCCTGCTACGAGGACTACCGCTCTGCTTGAATACTTATCTAAAGGGACGGCTGCCCTGCTGTGCTGTCCTGCTGCCCTCTTGCCTGGGAAAGAAGAACTGGACCTGCAACATTATCTTGAACCTAGGACCACAGAGTGACTCCAAAGGCTAGTCTGATGGCTTCCTGATCTGAGCCTCAGGAACATAAAAGGCTCCCCAACAGCCTGAAGCTGCTGCAGGACCCAGCTGCAGCGAGTTCCTGACCCCCAAATGGTGCCTCTCAGGTCCTGAACCCTGGTGTGGCACACTGGTGCTGAAATTGGGCTCTTCGTGACCTCAAACGGGCCCGTTCGTACCAAGACCTCGTCGCTTGCACCGCAAATCAGTGCAAAGCTCCGTTAGCCCTACTTTTCACACAGCAGCATTGGCCGCTCGTGCGACCGCCACTGGAAAGCTCCAGCAACATCCACTGAGATGCCAACCCACTCATCGCGCTTCACTGACTTCATCCCACAATGCTCTCTCTGCTCCTTGGAGCCCTTTGCAACATGAACAGGACTCTTTGCTTGAACTCGAGAAGCTAAAACTTCAGTTGGACTATCCAGGGACTATCCGACTCACCCACCATTGCGGTCAGCCTGAAGTGTTGAATTTGACCCATTCCAGCTCAACCAGATATCCTGAGTTGAAGCTTTGTGCCTTCTGGCGCTATATTTACTTTATACTTAAAAAATTCATATCTCCGGTTCTACTGATTGGATTTTTGTCATTTGAGTTCTCATCGATTTATAAAATTTACTCTATTTTTTTAGGTTGAGTATTCGAGACCTGTTGTAACTTCTCTTGCGTGCTTAAAGCCATCCCCCTACTTTTGATTTGTTTGTTTCAGTGTCCTTAAAAAATCATTGCTTGCTAGTGGTCAGTCCTGCCTCTTTGTCCCTCCTCTTTTAGGTCGAGCCTAGACAGCGCATGCGCTGTCATGATGACCTGAAGTAGGGGAAAAGGACTTATGAAGGACTGCTGCCTTCCCATTGGTTCAATCCATCGTCGCTCTTCTTTGCTGCTTGCTAAATGTTTCAAGCAGCGATACCTCACTTCAGTTTTTCTAAGAGCAGCACCGACCAACTACAGTTACCTTCCATTTTCATTCTTCCTCTCTTGTTCCGGAGTACTCTTTTACCTGTTTCCGGAGCATCATGACTTCAGCTGCAGCCACTTTGCTTTTCGCCCGTCACGTCACGTAAGTGAAATCATTTTTTGTTTTTCATTTTTATTTTTAGCGCGCCATGCGTGCTTTCAGTTTCACAATTGCGGCAGCCGCCGCCGCACAATTTCCCTGGTTTAGGGAAGGCACCCGGTTGTGATTCCATATTGAATTGAACAACAGTGTTTGTTTAATTTTCTTTTAGTTTCACTGTTTTGTTACTGCTCAGGTGCAATTGCCATTGTTATGCCTGCTAAGCTTCGCAGTGTAGAGTGAAATGGCGGCTGAAGCATCGCTTTCAGACAGCACTGCACAGCACGGATTCATAGGGCCATGTTAGTCCAACTTGAGAAGGGGTGTTTCTGGACGAGCTCATCTGCCCATAAGAGAGCCATGGAGTGTTGGGCATTACAACGCCACCATCCGCCGCTCCCTGGCACGTACCCGTGATTAGCTGCGACGTCACTGTTACTCATTCAAGCATCCACCCCTCTGTGCAGAGTGAAATGGCGCGAGACAGAACGGCCTCCCCCGTGCTGCATACAGTGGTAGCACCCGCCTCCCCAGTAGTCATGTGCACGGTGTGTGCAGCCAGCCAGACCGGCGCCGTTGCTTCTGGATGCTTTATTCGAAAGCCTACCTGTGCCACAGCAATGCTTGCTGCCTGCCTCTGCGCAGCGTGACTCATTGCCTGCGCGGGTACTGGATATCTGTATGCCGGACCAGGCAACTTTTACCTGGGCAGACGATAATGGGTTTTCTGCATGCACAGCCAGCCCTAGATCGTGCTGATGCCCTCATTCCGTCATTGGGCGGTATATGGAGGAGCAATGCATGCAGAAAGGCAGGAAAACCTTGTGGTGATGCTTCATTAAAAAAAAACCGCAGCTCTAATTAAAAGTTTGAACCGGAGCAACTGCCGTCCTTAAGCACCAGGTATTCTCGAGCGTTGCAGCTATTGCTGCCCCAGTGGATGATGGGAGTAGGCTACCCAGCCTTTGTCCCTTTCAACATTTATTATTGGTGACTTGGCAATTAGTGAGGGGTATATGTTAGGTCTATGTATAAACACGTTTGCTGTCTTAGTGAAAGATCAGCGTCCTGTGACCATGCCTGGTTCTCTATGCCCATTCATTCCTCTGTGCGGTGATCGTTGTGACTACCATCATGTATGGGTCCCGTTAATTTGGCTTATGGTAACACCGGTTGTTTGCTGTGCCTAGAAACGACAGAAGAGTGGTGTGAAGTGCTGTAGGAAAACATGTTCTGGTTTAATCCGGCGAATGCAGTGGCTCAAATCTTGCCATAAAATGCCCCTGGTCCTCTCCTAACCAAAGCTTGTTTCGGTTCCCCCTAAAACAATACATTGCAAAAAGACACGTGTGCTTCTCAGAGCGCCTCTCAGATGGAACGCACTACGAGTCTCAATCAGATTTTAATCACAACCTATCTGTTCTGAATTCTCTGTTCATCCTCTCCTACCGACCAGAGACAACCATAAAGCATTCCAAGTTAGTAAAGGTCTGCTTAGAGGAGGAGCATGTGGTAGCACATAAACTCATTTTTGTAATTCTTTACCTAAGTATAATATTAGAGAATGTGTGCGTGCTTCTTTTTTCCAGTGTGGAATTTATCTTTGCTTGGCTACCGGAGGTTCTTCTTTTTAAACTATTAAACTTAACTACTACTATATACTTCTTTTTATTTTATTAAAATTTCCTTCTCCTCTGTTACTCCGGTGCCCACTCCCCATTGCTCCTCTCTCTCCCAGTCTTCACTCCTCCACCCTTTCATCCATTGCTCCCTTCCTCCGTTTGCGGGCTTTTATTTAATTATTTTTAAAAAGGTTGTTTTAAATTTTTTTAGGTTTAACTGGTGGCTGTCGTTTACTGCCGGCTCGCTCTGTAGCGCGCTCTTATACCTTTGGGTCGAGCTTGCGCTATATAAAACTGCGAAAGAAAAAAGCATTTATAATGCAATAGGTCTCACATTACTAAATGTTTGGGCTATTGGTGTTACATTATTATTAGCAACGCCAATAGTCAAACCTTTAGTAATGCGAGACCTATTGCATTACAAATGCTTGTCTCTTCTGTTCCTCCCGCGCAGCAGGGACTAAGTACTGTCTCATTACATTAAGGTTCTTTATCTGTTCTCTGTGGGACTATTTTCTACTTGGTTTCAAGCCCTGTTACTGTTTGCCTGTGTACAGCTTTGGCGTGATACCTGCTTACATTTTAATATTGCATTCCTCCCTCCCACCTCCTCTTAATGCCACAGTTGTGTTAGTGCTGCCTCCTGCACAGTGCCTCATGCTCCGTTGCCTGTTTTCCTATTATTATCTGTCTTTTTGCAAATTTCAATATCAACCGTCATTTGGGCTTCTTTTAGTAGGAACTAGTTAGATTTTGGCTTCCTTCTAAGGGGGATCCGGCTTGTTGTTTTAACTGTAGTGATGGACATGCTCTGCTTTGGGGCATTGGAACAGCAGCACAGACTAGAAAGCAGTCCCTGTCGAGCTCTTGCAGCAGCAAGATGGCACTAACGACCTTTTCCCCTCTCTCTTCCAGGTGCAACTCCCGGTTTGCTTTCGGGATGCAAAGCAAGAGAACTTGTCCCGGGGAAGGGGCTTCATGCCCAGCTGCTCTCTGATCTTGTTGGTCTCCTCCATGCTGAAGTTGAGCAGGACGCTCTCCGTGTCTGTGGCAACCATTGCCTACGCTGGTAGAAGGACCCCTTCCTCCTTGGCTGAGGGGCTGCAGGCTGGTGATCTGGTTGACACTGAGGGGGGATCACCTCGATGTTGGGCATCTCCTGGCATACTGAGATATCTATCTCTTAACCGGCTGCCCCAGCTGTTCAGTTTTCTCACGCTCTCCAGCGCAAGCTTACGGGTTAGCTTCATCTTCGTGCTCTTTCACTAATTTCTATATGTTATCAAGCAGCGCTAACTCCTACAGCCCGTTACAACCCCATTAAACGGCCGCCATGTTTATGCAACTGCAGAAAGCCTAATATTACAATTTCAAATAGAAGAGGGCACTGTTACGAGTAGCTTTTGTCCTTGGGCTTTATGGTCCGTTTTCTGGGACGTTTTCAAGCTCTTTAGTGCTTACATGAGAGGCTGATGGCACGGATACGATGTATTCAAACTCGCAAATGATGGGCGAGGTAGCTTTGTGGGAAGCCGTCCAAAGCTGCCAAAATGACGGCAGCGGAGGAATTTGAGGTCATCAGTGTGCAGTGATCACTTTAGGCTATAGCTTCAGTGTGTCAAATTGTGACTTAACTAAATAAAAACACAAAGCCCCATGTCCTGAAGAGCTGCCAACTGACCCCGTTGTTTGTTGTTATTATGATCGCCTTTATATTTTGAGTCATCATGTAAACGCTTTGATTTTTTGATTCATTAGGTCTCGCCTACGCAGCGCGCATGCGCTGCATAGGAGGAGACCTTTAGGAATCGATTCAGTTTTTCAGCCAAAAACGTGCACGCATTGCATTGCTTTCAATGGCAACGCGTGCACGTTTGGCGATTCCCTTGCGGGAGCGAGATTTGGCGACATCTGTTTGTAATTAACTTTCAAACAGATGGGGCCCGTGCTCGCTCCCGCAAGGGAAACGCGCCACTGAAACCCCTTTGAGTGGTGCCCTCAGCGTTAACTTTCACGGCCGCGCTTGTTTTTAAATGCTTTCACCTGCCTTGTTTTTCAGAGCAGACACACTCCCTCCTCGACTGGTCAAGCAAGTCCTTTTCGTATCCATGCCCCAGCAGCTGGTCTCCCTTCGCCCACCACTCCCTCTGCAAACATGAAACAAACAGCAGAGAGGGGAGGCCAGCTCTCCCTCATGCTGTTTGTCTTGTTTTGCTTTCAATCTAGACCCGTATCCAGCAACAGGCCCTGCTGCCTTAACTTTTAGTTTTGATACTGCGGATATTTACCGGCTGCAAACGGAGATCATCTTCTTAACACACCACCCGCAGCAGTCTCAGCCCTATCGCTGTTCCGCCTGGGCCCCTTGACCATAATATATGAGTTAAGTAATGGCCTGCCACCCTGTCCGCAGGAGCCAGCGATTCTTATTTGCAGGATAAAAGCCTCGCCAGGATCAGGTTTTGCCAACATTTTACAAAATGTTTTTAAAAAACAGTTATCTGTGATTGCTGGGCCAATCGCTTTCATCTCATGTTTCATGTGGCATTTTAATTCGAATTTCCAGTTATTGATGCTGCTTCCCCTTGGACAGGTAGCCAACTTTCTTTTTCATCCCTTTTATTTCCTCTGGAAACTGATTTCTTTGATAGCAGCAGTGCAAGACTCAGCCTTCAGGATTCGTCTGTGGTTTAGATTTTGAAAGTTATTAAACCGAAAGTTCAATGCTCCTTCGTTTAGTGGTGTAATTTTTCGAGAGAGCGTTGAAACACATTCGAGGCGCAGGAATTGTCAAAGGAAATTAATATCTTCGTACTGCACAAAGCTCATATTTTTTCCCGGTTTTCACTCGATTGAAGTAATTTAACAATAGTGCTTTCTTAATCACATAGCATCTCAACTGCAACATACCTATGATGAGACCCAAACAGTTCAAAACGAGTCTCTGAGGGGCATATTATCAAGAAACGGCGTTAAAATTATAGCCGCTTTAGCGGCAGAAAACTGCCGCTAAAGCGGCGGTAATGGGCTTGATAATATGCCCTTGAGAATTCCAATAGAAGCCCATGTTCTGGTGTGATCCTGGGCTTCTATTGGAATTCTCAAGGGCATATTATCAAGCCCATTATCGCCGCTTTAGCGGCAGTTTTCTGCCGCTAAAGCGGCGATAATTTTAATACCGTTCTTGATAATATGCCCCTGAATTCTTTTTTTGGCTGTTTTATATAGCGCAAACTCGACCCGAAGGTATTGGAGTGCTTTACATGAGCACCAGTTACATTACACAAGGACATATTCATTTTTTGTAGGCACGGGGAGATTAAGTGATTTGCCCAGAATCAGAGGATGTTAAGCCAATGCAGAGACTCTAATCCGGTTCCCCAATTCCAAAGGCAGCAGCTATGGTTGCTATGCAAAGTGGAGATGCCCTCAATAATAATTTAGGGGCATATTAGCAAGACCCACGTTAAAATTATCGCCGTTTTAGCGGCAGGAAACTGTCGCTAAAACGGCGATAATGGGCTTGCTAATATGCGTTATGGAATTCCAATAGAAGCCCAGGTTAGATGTCCTGCACATCTAACCTGGGCTTCTATTGGAATTCTATAACGCATATTAGCAAGCCCATTATCGCTAAAACAGCGATAATTTTAACGTGGGTCTTGCTAATATGCCCCTAAATTTTTCGGAACTTTTGGTTTGGCTGCGAAGTAAAAAGAAAAATGTTTTCAAGTTCAATTTTTAATGCTCACAGGTTTGGGGTTTTGTCAAACCCGACACAAACTGTTTGAAAATCTGTCCCTGTGGGTCTGGTCAGCAGAAAGGAAGGGGGGAGGGGCAAAACAGTGGAAAGAGGCAAGGCTTCGGGAGGATGTAGAAACCAATGAGGGAGGAAACAAAATGAGCATTTAAGGCTGGTGAGAGAGTCAGGATACGTGGCTGACTATTAAGAGATGCTTGGTTTTTTGCATATGCAGGCCACCCAGGAAGGTGGCATTTTAACTTATGTAACACCTATGACTTGTTATTGGAGGGTAAAACTATCTTGGTGTGTGACACTGGGGGCTAGTCTGAGAAAATTCACTCAGCGGCATAGCAGCTGTTCACGGAGTTTCACTTTTCGGTGGACAGCACAGATATCTTGGAGTTTGACACGTATGGTTTGTTGAGAGTGTCCAAAACAAGTAGGTGGTAGAATTATGTGTGCCTTTAAAACATGTGGCTTGTTGACAGACCTTCACTTGGTGGTAGACACCAGAGCTATCTATCCATTGTTCACCTTGTGATTGTTGCATAGCATTATCCAGTTCCACCTTCATAAACCGCAGAAGGGCAAAGAGACAAACAGCAGATTGTGCCAGCCATCGTGTGCCTCTGTGCTCCAGAGCCGGCACCTGTGACCTGTGCCCTGGAGCTCCATTACAGCCCTGGAGTGATGGTGAGGTCACATGGCACTATTGTGTTATGCTCTCGCATACCTGCCCCCTCTAATATCACTTGCTCTCCAGTACTTGACAGCAATAAAACAGGATATTTGGAAGAGATTTCTTGACCTCCCATTGGCTGGCACTGGTGGAATGTGCTTCTGAGTGGAAGGAAAGGACAATTATAACATTTGGGAAGGACTAGGCAGATCCACCCAGTGGCCTAAATTCCTGGTTCGTTTTCAGAGATTTCAATTTGGAGTCCTGCTTTCTAGATCACACAATCTGATCTTTAGCAGATCAGTGCCTCTTCCAGAGCAGAATCTCCCAGAAGCAGCGCCTCCGAGCACCACATGTCACTGTGGGGAGACTGAGTAACCTAGGCAGACCATTAGACCTATCACTTTCTAGCAATGTGTCTGGGTCCTTGTCTTCCCACTACCCAGGTCATGCATCTTACTCAGGCTACTATGTCACGCTTCCTGTGCTCAGTTTTTTAACAGTGACTCAGTGTTAAAATACTGCTGTTTTCAGCATGCGCAAAATATAGTCCAGAGGCTACGTTGGCCATTCTGGGGGCACAAGACCAAAGTTTTGATACCAGCTTCTCATTTTAACCACATTATTTCATCCTGGGAAAGCTGCTTTTGTTTGACTCCTAGCTCTGGCATCCCACTGGGGCTTCGAACCAGGAATTCCCAGCTTAGTTTACAAAATACATTTAAACAATTTACATTTTGCCAAAGGACAAAGCACACAATCTCACCTCAGCTAGAGTCAGCTCGGTGGAGATTTGGCCTTCTGCCGATGACAAATAAAAAAGGCTGGCTTCAGAAAGGAAAGCAATGCTTTCTTACACAGCACAGGGCACAACCACACACGCACTTCTCTGACTTCTAGCAGATGGCATAATTATTCTCCAGGTAGCTATGATGTAGATGAAATGCCCACAGAGGTGGTGTCTTTAAGTGTGAAATATGGGCACTTCACACACAAGACCAACTTTACATAGCTTCTCTCGTGACTCACAATACCCTCACTCTACACAGCGCTTCACACCACACATCTATAAAATTGCAAAGCACTCGCTGTTGTACAGTTCAAGAGTAATCAGTTCCCTTACCTTGGAAGGATGAAAGACTGAGCCAGCCTTGTTGGGGGTTGGACCTTGTGGTGTGCAGCTCACCAAATGTTTCAGCAGTAAGCCTTCAACTCACTGAAGTGCCTTAATCTACATGTTAAGCATACTGGCCTTTTATGCTAGATGGACCAATCGTGCAAACTTTCTTTTTTTTTACGTTCTTAAATACCAATTAGCCATCATGGAAATGGAAATAAAAGTTTTTAAATAATAGGCCAAGATGGCAGCCACTGCATAACCATGTAGGTGCACACATCCTCAGCCATACATACATTTGATTTCTTAGAAAAGATCTGGAGCTTAAATTGTTAACTGTGGAACCCGTAGAATTGGGTTTTAATCCCAACCCTCTCACTTCACTAAACTGGGTAATCTTGGGCAAATCCGGTAATCTTCATTAATATGAATCCTATCTGAATAGTCTGAAAAAGATGCGTAATAAAGAGAAGTGCTCCACTCCCCTGGGTACCTTGTGGCATACCTGAATTTTCAGTGTGACATAAAACGCCACACAATTCCACACCACACAATTCACCGCCATATAGTGCAACACCACCCAACATAATTACACTCCACATAATACCACTTAATGCAACATGATTCAAATCCACATAATTACACTCTACTCTATACCACATAAATGCACACTGCATAAAACCACTCTATACCACATAGCAACAATCCACATAAATACATTCCACACCACGCCACATAACTCCAATCAGCATAATTTCACTCAACGCCACACAGTTACTCGCCACACAATTGAACTCCACACATTTCCATTCATCACCACATAATTCGGCAACAAGCCACATAATTCAACTCAACAACATAATTACAAAACACATCACATACATCCAATCCACACAACAGAATTCCACATCATGCAACAAAGTTCAACAGCACACCACATCATTAAACTCCACTACATACCATGAAACAACACAAAATGCCAATCAACATAATTGCAGTCAATAACACACAATTCCACTCCACATAATTCCAGGTTACTTAATACCATATAATTACTATCCACATAATTCCACTCCACACCATGCCACATAATTCCACTACACAAATCCACTCCACACCATTCCATGCAACACAATTCCACAACTAACAATTCCAATGCAACCCACATAATTCCACTCCACACCACATACATCCACTCCACTTCATAACACATGGGTAAAAGACATTGTCAGTTACAATGCCAATGACTCTCTCTCGTAAAAGCAAGACCTATTGGCTTTGCCAATGCTTGTTTTTTCATGTATTCTTTAAGGTACACTGTTAATGAGAGCGTTTTTTTAGGTCTCGCCTACGCAGCGCGCATGCGCTGCATAGGAGAGACCTTTAGCTATTGGCACAGCTTTGGGGGCAAAAACGTGCACGCGTTGCATTGCTTGCAATGGCAACGCGTGCACGTCTGGCGATTCCCTTGCGGGAGCGCGCGGCACCATATGGTGGAGCCATATGGCCACAATCATCGCGCCTTGCTGCACGCTCCCACAAGGGAATCGCGCAGGCCCCCCTCCTGCCGCGCGAGGCGCGCGCTTGTGCTGGTTTCAGATCTCCCTGCAATTCGTCATGGCATTGAGGAGGGCCACCCAGCTGACAGTGGCAGATCATGACGTGGACGGGTCCGGTTCGAGGACATGGCCGCTTGCCCCTCCCCCTAACATTTCCTCTTTCTTAGACGTTACGTTTGGCCGAGCCCCTCCTTATGGCCAAAGGGTCAAGACAGATAAAGTTCCTTCTCCTGACGTCCACCCCTCGTTGCTCATTATAAAATGTTAAATACAGAAAGCTGGTTTGCGGGGTGGGGATTACTATGTGACACACCAGCAGATGGGAACTTGGAAGGTGGACGCCGAGGAGCCACATTATGAACGAATAGGCAGTAAACGTGCTACCTTTTTAGGATATTTCGAGCTCTTGTGTTCTTTTTCGCACAATGTCTATTTTGGTGTTTTATTGTATTATGAACTTTGTATGACGCTTCAGAAGCCTGATGGGGGCCTCAAAACGCTACGATCTGCCACGACAAGTATAATGTAAATACTGAAGTGACAGGTCCCACAATCGGGTCTGTTGTTAAGAGTGTGTCAGGAGACCCAGAAAGTCTCGATTTGATTTTTTTTTTTTAATGTCTCACGTGAAGCCTCGAGATCAACTCTCTGCTTAATCGCTTTACCTTCATGGTAGCCTGCATTTAATTGGGGTACTTGAAGCGTTTGGGGCCAGGAGTGAAATCAGCAGGGATTGAAGTTGCTAATAGCCTTTTACTTACCAGTAAACATAATTACTTACTCCGAGTCTACGACCTCCCCGTCACAGTCGTACACTCTGAGCAAATACCCACCCACAGAAAGATCACCAAGTAAAAACAAGCATTGGCATAGCCAATAGGTCTCGCCTTTGGGACCTTATAAGTATTTAATTATGCAGCACAATATCCTTGGTGCAACATCAACTGTTGCATGGCTAAACACTTATAACGTCCCAAAGGCGAGACCTATTGGCTATGCCAATACTTTTTTTTATTTTTGATAGCATTCACATGGTCACTGCTCCCAATGGCAATATACTTTTTCTGCTCCCCTTATACACTGTCCACGTGATGACCAATATAGCAAATGTTCAGTAATACATTACATATATGACAGTATCGTGAGGTTTTATCTCCTGAAGGATAAACCTTTTGACCCTATTTAGCACAAATATGCCAAACTACATGTTTTGTGTGTATATAAAAACCTGTCTGCTTTTAGGGCAAAAAAAGAGATCCGGTTTTGGGGGGAGGAGGTCTTGTAATACGTCAGCAGAGTTTATACTGAAGGCTTAAGCACCTTTACATCATCAGATGGTGTAAGTTTAATCTCCATTCGAAATCTTCAAGTTTCAAAACACTCGAATGCTTTTCTACTATACGACTCTTGTGATATGCATTTGAGGAAGTATTATTTTACAAACAGATCTCATTCTTCGTCTTAGGGCTCTTTGTATAGAGGAAGAATTGATTCTCCACCTTGCTCTTCTGCTTCCTGAACTATATTTTCGTTCACTGTCAATTAGGGTTACCTCTCCGCAGTGCTTGAAATGGAACCTTAATTGACACTGAATGAAAATATAGTTCTCGGCGTACCTGCAGCTAGCGCACCGACACACTAGAGGCAAATAAGTGCAAAAAAAGAAAACAAGACAAAAAGCCTTCTCCATCTATGCACCGAGGATCTGACAACATCCCCGTATCCTTCAGGGCTGCCCATCCCTGCTCTAATTTAGGAAAACACTCCTTTAAAGACTGCATCATGCCGCAGTATCGGTCCACTTCCGCTCTCAGAACCCTCTCCAGTCACTTGCTGACTGGTCCACTTCCGCTCTCAGAACCCTCTCCAGTCACTTGCTGACTGGTCCACTTCCGCTCTCAGAACCCTCTTCAGTCACTTGCTGACTGGTCCACTTCCGCTCTCAGAACCCTCTCCAGTCACTTGCTGACTGGTCCACTTCCGCTCTCACCCTCTCCAATCACTTGCTGACTGGTCCACTTCCGCTCTCGGAACCCTCTCCAGTCACTTGCTGACTGGTCCACTTCCGCTCTCAGAACCCTCTCCAGTCACTTGCTAACTGTATCTTGGCCTTTAACCAGTGCTTAATTTGAGCCGGTGGTTGCAGGTGGGGCCCATCGGCACTCATTTGTGGAGACCGGTACTTATTTTTTCCTCATTAGACTTTGACCCAGGAGAGTCAAAAACATACAAGGAGGAAAGAAGGAAGAAGAAACAGACGGAAAATATGACAAATGGAGAAAGCAGCAAGAGTGAGATAAACAGGTCTGGTGACGGATTAGAAGCATGAGGTGGAATCAAGACTACACAACTGTGGCATTCAGCACATACAATAGCGCCGGCCACGTGTTTCCAAGCAAAACTTTGGGCCCCAGTACTTATTCTTTTACAAATGAAGTACTGCCTTAGACCCTGCACAGCGTGCAGCTGCCTGGTGCTTAGGTTTGTGCTATACAAATACATACACGCACTGTCCTGCACATTCTATTGGGCGGAGAGGATGCATACGTAATGTTCAAAGCCTGCGAAAACAGAACACCAGTCACTGCCACTATGTGCTAGGAAATCCCTATCACACAGACACAAAGTAACACACAAAACAACTGTCCGAACGAACAGGTGCATACCAACCACACATGCCCACCCAGTCACACATTCATTCTTTATGCAGACACAAGTCTGTAAAAGGGTGTTCATACCCCCAGCTGTCATTCTCCGCTCGGGCCCAACTGCAACTATTAGGGTGGGAGACTATGGGACACTTTTTTAGAGGCGCTAGAGGATACCAACCACCCCCACACAGATGGTATGCCTGCCAGCTTGGTACTCTTTGCCAATGCACAAGCAGTAAACCACCAGTGAAAACAGCCTACACAGTTACCAGTCAATGAAACATGGTGCAACATTTATACAACCTATCTCTCACGATACTGTGCAAAAAACATTGAAACTACAACTCCTTCTATGTTAGTTTCTAAGATCAATACTGTTGATGAGAGACCCAACTTTCCCTAACCAGGCATGCAAAACAGCTGAAACCTCAAGCTGCCTGGTGTCCATTAGCCAAATACTACCAAAAGAAAGTCTGAACAGGCCTTGATCTTCTTTTTGAGTTTGGATCAAGATTTGTTTACTTGAAATAACAGCATTTTATGTGAAATTCAGTGTCTTACCTGAATTTTACTCCGTCTGTAGGAAAAACATGCTAAAGGTAACTTCTTAGATGGTTAGTGGACTAGTGCATAGTATTAACAAGCATTGGCATAGCCAATAGGTCTCGCCTTTGGGACCTTAGAAGTGTTTAGCCATGCAACACTTGATGTTGTTGCACCAAGGATATTGTGCTGGATAACTAAACACTTATAAGGTCCCAAGGGCGAGACCTATTGGCTATGCCAATGCTTGTTTAAATTCCAGTATGTTCATTGCATTTTGATATTAAGTTAGCGTGCTGAGGCTTTGAAGGTACCTTTGTTTATTTGTGGGGAACAAAGTGCGCTCTTCTGTAATGTGGTTGATTTATGGCAGTCTCTGTTAATCACAGCAGAGGGTTTGCCATTGTAAAGGGGCTATATTGGTCCATGGGGAGCTTTCGATTACGGCTGGCCGCATTGCCCCTTTTGCCCTCAGCAGACAATATCGATCAAACAACTACAGATGGTTCTTGTCTGTTTGCAGTCGAGGAAGATGTAGTGATGGATTTGGCACACAGCTTCTCTTTTCCACAATGGACTCGTATATTGTCACTAAGAAGCAATGCCATGATTTTGCTTTTTATTACACTCCTTGCTGATGCAATATTATGCACTAGATTTTTATAGGAAATACAGTATATCTTGCTTAGATTTTGTGAAAATTAACGTGCTCTCTCGTATTCCCAGCATGCATGGGTGATTTCATGGAAATGCTTTTGGTCTGAGCAGAATGTTTTTGGTAGGTATAACACAAATAACACCATCATGCTGCCGTTGCAGTCGAGACTGTCTTGCCCCCAACCTGTCAGCCACCAGTTTGTTATTAACATCTAATATGTTTAGCTATCCTTGCAAAGAAGGTAACGTATGGCTTGCAACACTGGCTGCTTCACCCTTACTGGTTGATTGTAACCGTCAGACTATTTTATTAGTAACTGAATCAATCACAGGCTTAGCAGCCCTTTCTAAACAAAATGCACTCAGCCAACAGGACGTTTATTTTAAAAACAGAATTGTATTTACCTTCATTTACTGAGTCATCATGTTAAAAGCTTTGCAGCTTTCTTTTGTTTTTCGTGTGTTTTAGATTTTTATTTTTTGGGAAATACAATACATCATGTTTGGAATTGACAGTGATCAAAGCGCTCTCCTGTAACACCAGTGCTCACAGGTGATTTCATGCAATCACAGGGGTTTTCACTAAGTATACACAAATAACCCACTTATGCTGCTGTCACAGGTATGACTATGTTCCCTTAACTAAAACTATCAGCCACCAGTCTTCCAATTACATTTACCACATGCTTAACTATCTTTGCAAAGACAGTAACATATGGCCTCTAACACTGGCTGCGTCACTATAACTGGTTATCCATAACAATTAAACTATTTCATGAGTAACTGACACAGCCCCAGCCCTTTCACATTAAAATAGGCACAGACAACTGAAGCTTTCTTTTAAATTTGGTATTGGAATTACCTTCATTTAGAAGCTTTATAAAAATATTGATGGTATTTGTACTTTTATATGCAAGCCTCCTAGGCAGCACATGATGGTTGCCCAACCCTAACAGTCTTTTAAAAAAACATTATTTTCTTACATTGTGGATTCCACCCCAAAATCTGACTTTCAAAAGCTATTTCTTTGCTGTCTATCTAAAACGAGCTCATCCAATAGGTTTATTTTAAAAACGAAATTGTATTTACCTTCATTTACTAAAAACGTGCTCAGCCAATAGCAGCTCTATCTTTTTTCATATGTTTTATATTTGTATTTATTGGAAAATACAGTACTTGTTGATTGGATTTACCAATAATCAAATTGCTGTATGGTAATCCCAGTGCACATACGGGAATTTGTGTAATTTCTGTTGCTCTCACCATCGTTTTTTCACAAGGTATAATAACACAAATAAGGCTCTTACGGTGCAGTCACAGGTACGACCATCTCCCCCAGCCAAGCCCATCATCCACCAGTCTACCATTAACGTCTAACACATGGTTTACTAATCTTGCAGACACAGTATGGCCTTTAACACTGGCTGCTTCACCCTAACTGGTTGTTTATAAGCAAACTATTTTTATAGGTAACTGACTCAGTCACAACCTTACATGCACCCAACACGCTCCATACCAAAACACATAGGCAAAATAAATTGTAATTTACAACGCCATTAACTCTAACTCTCGCAAATGCGAGACCTATTGCATTACAAATGCTTGTCTAAACTGGTGTAAGGTCTTTTGTGTGATGTTTTCACAGTTTTACTGTTTGAAATGTTGCACAATCCTTTATACATCACCTCTAAGTTAAGCTAAGTTAAGGTTCCCTGTACCAAGCTACCAGAGGGTTGAACATATGTTAATTCGGGGTTTGCTTGTGCCTTACCCTGTCAAGGATTGTAATTGCTGCTTGACCAGGTCTAACCCCTCCAGTCAACCAGTAACCCAATTTCTCACATTGGTGATTAGCAGTGAGGATCAGGACTTGTGTTTATGCAGTGCCATGCAGTGATTTGGTGTATGCTACCATCCCATATCTAATACCAATTTAAATTCTCCTTGATTGGCTTCCTTTTGTGTTTTTCCAAAATCTTCCCCCGACTCGTGTGACTGAAACCACACCTGCAACGATGGAATTTGAGCTGGACAAAATGGATGCCTACACTGTAGCCTAGCTCAATGAGTTTTGCAAGGAGAGGGGACTTCCAGCAAACAGCACCACCAGGAATGTGGAGCTCCAAAAGGAGCTGAGGGCCTGGGTGAAAGCTCATTAGTCAGTGGTGGAAGCCACAAAAGAGGATGATGTGATGCAAGGGCAAGGAGAGGGCCACCCCGAGATCCAGCCTTCAACTGAAAGGGACTTGGCCCCTGAAGTGGAGCTCCCTGCCAGGGCAGGGAGCAGTGTGTCTCCCTGCAGCCTGTCCCCAGAGTGGCTGGCGGAGAGGAGGGAGGAGAGAGAATTCAGGCTGGAGAAGGCCAGGTTCAGGATGGAGGGAAAAAAACTGGCCATGGAGGCAGCAAAGGAGAAAGCTGAAGCTGAGATTTTTGTTGTCTTGGTCTTGTTTTATTTATTAAATGTTACTCTAGAGAGGTCTCAGCTCGCAGGGAGGCTGGTAAGGAATTCCATAAGGTCGGTCCCAGGTAAGCCAATGACCGGCCTCTCATACGGGCCCGTCTGATTTTAGGAACATCAAATTGAATTTTCTGAGCAGAGCGCAGGGGGCGAGACGTAAGGTGATGCTGCATCAAATCCTGCAGATATTTCAGGGCCAGACCTGTTTTAATTCTAAACATATAAAACAGAGCCTTAAATTTCACCTGATTAGACACCGTCAGCCAGTGTAAGTCTTGTAGACACCTTGAGACAGAAGAAAACTTAGGCAGTCGAAAAAGATGTCTTGCTGCTGCGTTTTGTACCTACTGCAGCCTCTGGGTGGCCGACTTATCTGCTCCCAGAAAGATGACATCGTCGTAATCCAGTCTTGAAATAACAAGAGCCTGGACCACAGTTTTCTGGGCTGAGAGAGGAATCAGCCATAGAATCTTCTTCAACAATCGCAAGACTGCAAAACAGGTGGATGAAATCTTAGCCACTTGTTGTTTCATTGATAGATGTTCATCTATAATGAAACCCAGGTTCCGAACACTGTTCACTGTCGTGGGAAGAGATCCCAATTTGGGGGGCCAATGTTGTGGTTCCCAGAGGTCATGTCTTTTGCCTAAGATCATAACTTCCGTCTTGTCGCCATTTAATTTGAGCAAATTATTTTGCATCCAAGAGGCAACTTTGCTCAATCCTAGGTTAAGGTCAAAGGGCTTATGTCCTTGTGACAAGGAGAGAGAAAAGATAATCTGTGTGTCGTCAGTATAGGAAAATAGAAACAGTCCATTTTTGACAACCTCCGCTAAAGAGCGGACGTATATATTAAATAACAGCGGACTCAGCACCGAACCCTGTGGGACACCATGAGGGGATGCATGAGAGTTGGAACAGGCCGTTGCTGAGGAGACCTGAAAGGTCCGAACCTTAAGGAAGGAACAAAGCCATTCTAAAGCCATTCCATCCAATCCTAGTGACTATAAGGCTTTCTCCAGGGAATGATGGGATGCCGTGTTCAAAGCGACACTAAGATCTAATAAAATCAGTGCCGCAGTTTTGCCTTCATCTTCATTTCAGTCACCCCCAACAGTGTGGATTCAATAAAGAATCGAGCTCTGTAACTTGACTGGGAGGTGTGAAGAAAGTTCTGGGTTTCAACAAAGGAGGCCAGTTGACCATTGACATGCTTCTCCAGATTTTTGTGAGAAAGTGGGGAGCAGCGAAATAGGGCGAAAGTTAGACAGAATGGAGGGATCAAAATTGGCTTTCTTTAAGAGGGGGAGGACCAAAGCGTGTTTCCATCTGTGGGAACTATCCCGTCCTTTAACCCCTTCGGTGCTCACGACGGCCCCCGGCTGTCACGCATCACGGTGGGCGTGTGCTAACGACGGCCGGGGGCCGTCCGAATCCCGCCCACTCGTTAATTCTCCCGCACAGCGGGAGAATTAACACAGCGCTCAAGGGGTTAAGGAGGCATTTAAGAGCTCCATTATCATTATTAGAATGGAGGGATCCAACTGCCCTAATACATGTGGAGGTAGGGGATCAAGAGGGGAGCCAGGTTTAATATTTGAAAGGAGGTGATTAAAGGAGGTAGAGTCCATGGGGGCCCAAGTGTCCAGTTTGAAGGAAAATCTAGTATTACTTATGGAATCAGGTATAGCAGGGGCCTCTCTAGCATTAAATGTTCCTGCTACTTCTGACTTGGTATCGAGTGTGTTTTTCCTTCATAGCCACGTGTGTATATTGTCAACTTTGTCAATGAAGAAGAGAGCAAGATTTTCACATTGACTATGGGAAAGGGCAGGAGACTGGCCTTCCACAATGTAGCCAACAGGAATCCATGTCACTGTGTCACAGGACTTTTCGGCATCAACTGTAAATAACATTTATTGGCGTGATACAAAATGTGTGCTGAAAGGTCTGGTGTTGTCACTCAACATGTTCATACCATTTAAAAAAAAAAAAATTTAAATATATTTTTATTATTTTTAAAACAAACAAAACAAGTGCATTGTATACCAATGATAGCTGTGCCTTCAGCATCGTGTTATGAAAATAAATTACTTTCTGGAGAAAACCGCTGCTTCCAAGTATGCATTAGACATTATGGAAAATGCTGCCCAGAATATATTGTCAACTCTTAAAGCATCTTAACATCAGTCGAAGTCTCTGGTAATAACGTCTCCGTCACTGCCATACGGTTACAAGTATCCATTTCTCAATGTAGCAAATAAGACGAAATGCAATCCCATTCCCACCCACTTATCCCTCCCGAATGGCGTAACAATGATTTGTAAACAATATTTAATGACAAGTCATAGTCGTGATAATAGCAAGTGTGCCCACTTTAGTAATCCAGAAAGCCATTCTATAACGTCAGAGGTAGTGGCATGAGAGAAAGCGTTGTAGTCGTCCTTTTAAGGAGGCGTAAACCCCCGAGGAGGAGTCTCCGACCCTAGTGTGCTCGAGTCATCGTCAGTGCCAGTATGAGGTGTTTTCAATAAGTGTACTAGCGCCTCCCAGGCCCTTGCCAGCTCCATCACCTTATCACTTTTAGCGCGGGTCGCCAACTGCAGTCGCGTTGTTCCCTCGCATTCAGCCCATCTAATAAATTCGGTATGCCATCTCTGAAAACTAGGACCCTTCGTGGCCTTCCAGTGGGCTGTTATTTCCCGTTTCACCAGCAAAAGCCCCAAGTCTATAAATGTACTTGTTATCTTATTCCGAGAGGTATGGGGGAACCAGTGCAGCAAACAGAGGCCTATGGTGGGTTCTATGTCCCTGTCTGTAACAGCATGCAAAAGAGCAACCACCTCTTCCCAGTATGTGCCAAGTTGAGGACAATTCCACAGCATGTTACCAAAATCCGCTCCTACCGTATTGCAGCGCGGGCACATTGCTGAAGTCACATTAAAGTATTTATTAATTTTTTCAGGTGTAAGGTATGCTCGATGAAGGATAAAAAAAATGTACCAGCTGGAAGCGTGCATTCCGAGTGCTTTTCCATGCACGTTCCACCAGTCCCGCCCATGCCGTCTCAGGAATTTCGTCACCTAGGTCTACTTCCCATCTCTGCCGGAGCGTTACTAGTGGGGTCAGTCATTCACTTGTCATTCAACGATATAAACAAGTAACTGCCTTGATGGTGCCAGCAGCTAGGACTACATACTGACAAACCATGGAGGTGGGCGGTTCCCTGAGTCCCATTTTCCGATGCGCCTGGATGGCCATTACGAGCGCTAGGTGTAATAAATAGTCTCCCCGAGCCAGTTCATACCCGTCCTGTAGTACCTCATATGGAATCACTGAGCCATCTTCATGCAGATCCCCTATGGTGATCAACCCCCTCTCCGCCCAGTCCCCCAGCGCCGTCCAGTTACCACCATGCGGTAGAGCACTACATACCACCAATGGGACTTCAGGGGCATATGGACGCACTATTTGTGCGCGTCTTTGACTCATGTTCCAGCAGAGCTTAAACGTCCCCATCTCTCGAGTCAGAGAGGAGGCTGGGAGTGGTAATTGCAACAGTAGTTTGGAAAGCGTTTGCCTATTTAGTTGATTCCTCTCCCCATCATCATCACTGCGGAACGATCGTGCCACCGCCTGAGTAAGCCACTGTAATTGTGCCGTCAAATAATACGTTTCAAAATCAGGGACCGCCAGTCAACCCTCCGATCGCGGTCTCATTAATGTATTAAGAGCCACTGTCCGTCATCCCCCAGCCCAAAGAAACCCAACCACCATCGATTGGAGTTGCTTAAAAACCGATGCTGGGATCCAAATCGGCAGTGTTCTGAAATAATACAACAGTCGGGGGAGCGCTATCATTTTGAGAAGGGCCACTCGTCCAGCCACTGAGAGTGGGAGCGCCCCCCAAAACTCAATACTGCCCTTAAGTGCTCTAATGGCCCTGCCCACGTTACCCTCCAATAGGTCAGCTTGGGTGTGATAAATGCGAGTTCCCAGGTACGTCAAACATTGTCGCTCCCATCTGACCCCCTGCGTATATTCTCGACCCTCCGATTGCTGCGTCGCAGGGAACAGGCAAGTCTTCGTCCAATTTACCTTCAGACCGGCAACCTTGCTAAGGTCCTCCAATAAAACCTTCGCACCACGAAGGGCACCCTCTACATCCGCCAGAAACAGAAGGAGATCATCAGCATATAATGCAATATGATGAATTTGCTCTTGCACTCTCAATCCTGAATAGTGCAAGCCCGTCCTAGCCCGTGCCGCCAGCGGCTCCATGGCCAGAGCGAACAGCAGAGGAGAAAGGGGACAACCCTGTCTTGTCCCTCGACCCATAGAGCAAGTGTCCGATATCATCACTCCTGTCTTCACCCGCACCGTGGCCTGTCTGTATAAAAGAGATGTCCAATCTAGAAGACCTTCCCCCAAGCCAAATTGCCGCATGACTTGGAACAAATACGGCCATTCCAAACTGTCAAAGGCCTTTTCAATATCTACCGCCAGTACAGCAGCAGACTCTTTGTGATAGGTGTCTGCCTCCAAGGTAGTAATGAGGCGCCGAACATTCTGAGCCGTATTCCATGTTGGAATAAATCCTGGCTCCCTGTCAACAAGAGGATAACCTTCAAGCTCCTCACCCACGCACACAAAGCACTCCACAACTCCGGACCAGCCTACCTCAACAGATGACTCAGCTTCTACACCCCCACCCGCCAGCTCAGCTCGACCAGCCTCGCCCTCGCCACAGTCCCCCGCATCTGGAAAACGACCGCCGGCGGCAGATCCTTCTCCCACCTCGCCGCCAAGACCTGGAACACCCTCCCCACCAACCTCCGACAGACCCAAGACCTACTGGCCTTCAGAAGACTCCTCAAGACCTGGCTCTTCGATCAGTAGCAGCACCACCCCCCTCTTCCCCCAGCGCCTTGAGACCCTCGCGGGTATGTAGTGCGCTTTATAAGTGACATGATTGATTGATTGATTGATTGCTTGATCAGTGTGTATTAAGTGGACCATATATGGGAGTAGGCGGGTCGCCAGAATTCGACTCAAGATTTTATAATCCGTGGTCAACATTGATAATGGGCGATAGGCGGTCCTGTCATGGGGGGGCTTATCCGGTTTTAGCAGCGGTATAATTAACGCTTCTCGAGTGGTGGCAGTCAAAAGACGCTCTTTCCTCGCAGTATTATACAGTGTCACCAACCTAGGGGCCAGCAAGTCGACATAAGCGCTATAAAATTCCACCGGGAGACCATCCACACCAGGGGTTTTCTTCCGGGCCATAAGCTTAATCGCGCCACGGACCTCTCCCAGGGTAATGTCCTGACCCAGTAGCTCCGCCCTCTCACGATCTAGTGCCGGGAGATCTGCCGCCTCTAAGAATTCCTGAATAACCTCTTCGCCAGGGGCCACTTTGCTTCGGTATAAGTCAGTATAATAGGCTAAGAACAGGTCATTTATCCCCTCCTGCGTATAGTGAGCTTCCCCATCTGGGGCACGGAGTTCTAAAATAACCGTCCCTCTGCGCGCTGGATTAGCTAACCATGCCAACAGCGCCCCAGATTTATCGCGCTCTGCATGCGCCTGCACAGCGTACTTTTTATAGTCAAAACAACGTAATCGCTCCACTTGTACTGCGACCTCCTCTTTTGCTGCCAGTAAGTCTTGTTGGCGATCTAGGTGCTCAGGGCTCTCCCTCTCAATGTCCCGCAACTTTTGGTCTGCCCTCTCTATACCTCGCAATAGCACTCTACGCACTGCCAGCTTATACGCTATGCAATGTCCCCGTACCACACTTTTGAAAGCGTCCCACTCCACCGTTAGCGATGAGGCAGTGCCAGTGTTATTCTGAAAATAATCCGTAATGCCAGTTCCCATCACTTCGTGAAACGCTTGATCTTCCAGCAACTCTGGGTTCAAGCTCCAAGCCGGAATTTTGGGGCGAGCAGGCAATAAATTCACATGTAATAATAATGGGTTGTGGTCGGATAGCGTTCCAGTTAGGTATTCGCTATGTTGTACTACAGCGTGTATGTCAGGAGAACAAAGCATCGCATCAAGCCGAACATGGAGGTCGTGTATGGTAGAAAAATACGAATAATCCCGAGCAGTCGAGTGATACGTCCTCCAGGTGTCTATCAATCCCCATCTATGTTGCCATTCCCGCCTGACCCTTGAAAGAGCATGAGTAGGTCAATCAATCAATCAGGGGTTTGTTAAAGCGCGACTACTCACCCGTAAGGGTCTCAAGGCGCTAGTGGTGGGGGTGCAGGTTCCATCCATCAAGGAGGGGGTCTGTCGAAGAGCCAGGTTTTGAGGTTTCTTGCGAAGATGGGGAGCGATGTTGTCTGTCTGAGGTGGAGCGGAAGGGCGTTCATGCTTTGGCCGCGAGGAAGGAGAAGGAGCGGCCTCCCGATCTGGTCTTTCTGGTGCGGGGGACCACGGCATAGGAGAGCTGGGCTGATCGTAGGGTCCTTTGGGGTGCGTGGAATTTGAGTTGGCTGTTCAGGTATGCTGGTCCGGTGCCGTGGAGGGCCTTGTGTGCGTGGGTGAGCATCTTGAAGGTGATTCTCGCCTCGACAGGGAGCCAGTAGAGTGTGCGCAGGTGCTGGGAGATGTGGCAGTGTTTTGGCAGGTTGAGGACCAGTCTTGTGGCGGCGTTCTGGATGTTCTGTAGCTTGCGGGTGAGGTTTTTGTTTATTCCGGCGTAGAGTGCGTTGCCATAGTCGAGTCTGCTGGTGACCAGGGCGTGAGTGACGGTCTTTCGGTGTTCGAGGGGGATCCATTTGAAGGTCTTACGAAGGAGGCGGAGGGTGTGGAAGCAGGAAGACGAGACAGTGTTGATCTGGCGGTCCATTTTGAGCTCGGGGTCCAGGATGATTCCCAGGTTGCGTGCGTGGTCCATGGGGGTTGGCGGGTTTCCGAGGGCGGGGGGCCACCAGGTGTCGCTCCAGGCATCGGGGTTTGGGCACATGATGAGTACTTCTGTTTTGTTGGTGTTTAGTTGTAGGCAGCTGTTTTTTATCCATTTGGTGAAGGCTTCCATGCCTTCTCGAAAGTTGCGTCTGGCGGTGTTGGGCACGTTGGATAGGGAGAGGATGAGCTGGGTGTCGCTGGGTATGACACGATGTTGAGTCCGTAGGTTCTGACGATGGGGGCGAGTGGAGCCATGTAGACGTTGAAGAGCGTCGGGCAGAGGGAGGAGCCCTGGGGGACTCCGCAGGTGGTAGGTGTGGGGTCCGAGAGGAAAGGGGGGAGTCTGACCCGCTGCGTCCTGCCGGAGAGGAAGGAGCGGATCCAGTCGAGGGCCTTGTCCTGGATTCCTGCGTCGTAGAGTCTGCGTATTAGGGTGCGGTGGGAGACTGTGTCGAACGCCGCTGATAGGTCGAGGAGGATGAGGGCTACTGTTTCTCCTTTGTCCAGTAGGATGCGGATGTCGTCTGTTGCGGCGAGGAGGGCTGTTTCCGTACTGTGGTTTTTTCTGAAGCCGGATTGGGAGGAGTCGAGGATGTTGTGTTCTTCAATGAATGTGGCGAGTTGGCTGTTGATGGCTTTCTCGATGACTTTCGCTGGGAACGGGAGCAGGGAGATGGGTCTGTAGTTTTTGAGGTCGGTGGGGTCCGCTGAGGGTTTCTTTAGGAGGGGGTTGACCTCGGCGTGTTTCCAGTCGTCAGGGAACGAGGCGGTCGCCAGGGAGCGGTTGATGGTTTGGCGGAGCATGGGTGCGATGGTGTCGGCAGCTCTGTTGAAGATGTGGTGGGGGCAGGGGTCTGTGGGGGCCCCTGAGTGGATTGACTTCATTGTCTTCAGTGTGTCTTCGGTGGTGAGGGCTGTCCAGTCGTCAATCGCTGGTTTCCGGGTGTCGGGGGTGGTTGGTGAGGGTTCAGTGTGTTGGTTGTCTTCGTCGAAGTTGTCGTAGATGCTCTTGATTTTGTGGTGGAAAAAGGTGCTGAGTTTGTCGCAGAGGTCTTGTGAGGGAGGGATGTCGGTAGACTCGCTAGTGGGTTGGGCGAACTCCTTGATGATGCTGAAGAGTTCCTTGCTGTTGGGCGCGTGGGTGGAGATTCTGTCTTCAATCGCTTTTTTCCTCGTTTCTCTGATGAGTTGATGGTGGGCGTTGGTGGCGGCTCTGAAGTTGTCGTGGGCTTCTGTGGATTTGGTGTTCCTCCAGGCCTTTTCGAGGCGGCGGCATGTGCTTCTGGACTCTCGAAGTTCGGTGGTAAACCATCTGGCTTTCTTGGCGCGGGTATTGTTGTTTTTCTTGAGGGGGGCTATGGTGTTGGTGCTGTCTGAGATCCATCTATGCAGGGTTCGAGCTGCGGTGTTGGGGTCGTCGTTTTCCGCGATGGTTGGGGTGGAGTTGTTGAGTGAGGAGGTGAGCTGGTCGTCTGTGATTTTGGTCCAGTTTCTTCGTGGAAGCAGGTGCTGGTGTCTGTGGATGGTGGGTGTTCTGAAGGCGAAGTGGACGCAACGATGGTCGGTCCATGGGAGTTCGGTGGTGTGGCTGAAGGTGATGGAGTTTCCTGTAGTGAAGAGGGGGTCGAGGGTGTGTCCTGCTGAGTGCGTGGGCTCGGTCACGATCTGGCGCAGTCCAATGTTGTGGAGGTTGTCCAGGAGGGATGTGGTGTTGGGGTCCATTTGGTTGTCGAGGTGGAAGTTGAGGTCTCCCAGCAGGGTGTAGTTGGTGGATGCGATGGCCTGCGGGGAGATAATGTCCGTGATGGAGTTGGCGAAGGGTCCGCGGGGTCCAGGGGGTCGGTAGATGAGGGTTCCTCGGAGGGTGGCGGTGGGGCTGGCCAGTATCTTGAAGTGAAGGTGTTCCATCAGTTCTGTGGGCTCGTCAGGGAGTGTGCTCAGGCGGAGGCTGGATTTGTGGACAATGGCGATTCCTCCTCCTGGGCGGGTGGGGCGGTCCTTCCTGGAGATCTTGTATCCTTGGGGGATGGCGATGGCGATGTCCGGTCCCGAGGTGGTGTTGGTCCAGGTTTCGGTGAAGAACGCTACGTCCGGGGTGGTGCTGTCGAGGAGGTCCCAGATTTCTGTGGCGTGTTTGTGGAGGGATCGGACGTTGAGGAGGATGCATTGCAGGGTCTTCGGTTCGGTTGTGTTCTTGTGGGCGGGTTGTGCTGGATCCGTGTTCTTGGCGGTGCTGCCGTGTGCCGGCAGCGGTGACAGCTGAAGGGTCCGTGGGAGTCGGCTGGTGATGCTAGCTTGCAGTTGTTGTTGCGGCCTGGGTTGAGTGCGTGGAGTGCTGCTGGGTCGTAGCGTTGGCGGGGCGGAGGTCCAGGGTTCCTGGCGCTGGTCGCGGTAGGGTCGCGGGCGGGCGCAGACGGGCTTGCCTTTGACGTGCCTTCGGCGCACCCGCGCAGTGGCCGCCATTAAGTAGGGGTCGGGGAGGGCTGGACAGCTGGGAGGCGGGAGCGGGGAGGGGAGCTGGATTGGGCCGGTCGCGCTGGGGGGGAGGGGCCACGGGGGCAGCAGCAGCGGGGAAAGGTAAAGGGAGGAAATAAGGGATAAAGAAAAAAGGGAAAATAGGCAGAAATAAGGCACAAAAGAGCAGAGATGCAGAAAGGTGAAAAATAAAAGAGGGTAGAAAAATGAGTGAAAACTAGTGAAAGGGCAGAGCGAGAGGAAGGGAAAATGAGCAGAAATAAGGCACAAAAGAGCAGAGATGCAGAAAAGTGCAGAAAGGTGAAAGATAAAAGAGGGTAGAAAAACGAGTGAAAACAAGTCAAAGGGCAGAGCGAGAGGAAGGGAAAAAGAGCAGAAATAAGGCACAAAAGAGCAGAGATGCAGAAAAGTGCAGAAAGGTGAAAGATAAAAAAGGGTAGAAAAACGAGTGAAACAGCAGAGTTAGAGGAAGGAGACAGAGGTCCACTGGACCACCAGGGATGAGGCGCAGGGAAACCTGCGGGTGGAGGAGGGCCTCGATCACCAACACTCGAGAGTGCAGGGGCAGGGCTCACTTAATGGTGGAGCTGCGAGGGTGGGAGAGCAATTTCACTGACAATGAGGTGCGTCCGGGAGGGGAGGATGAGATTTATCCAAGTGGACATCCGTGACAGAGTTGAAATCCCCACCCAATAGCACTGACCCAGTTAAGAATGGAGAGAATTTCCCAGACAATTGTGTAAAAAAGGTTGATTGTTCTGTGTTTGGTGCATATATGCTGCCCAGTACGACATCCCTACCATTTAGCCGCCCTGAAACCAATATATAACGACCCTCAGGATCTTTCAGTTGGCGAGTGGGTTGGAAAGGAACATTCGCCCTGACCCACACCAGGACCCCTCGTGCAAAGGCGGAGTATGTTGTGCAAAAAATCTGGCCTCTCCATCTACGCTGCAATGCCATATCTTCTTTCGGCGCTATATGTGTTTCCTGAAGAAAAGCCAGTTGGACCCCCCTACGGACTAAGTATGCGTGTATTTTATGCCTCCGTGTCATGGTGTGCATACCCCTGACATTCCAAGATAAGCATTTCAAATCAGATATCGAACCCATGGCATTGATCCACACTGACTCCACACAGCTAATTTTAAAAGGTTACGCCATATACCCTGTAATATTCCCTTACTATAAAAGAAACAACCCCAACAACCCCACCCCAGGACAGGCACTAAAAAACTAGTCCCATCCAAACTACTCTAAACAGGCTTCCCTCTAGTAACTACAGAGGAACAATGGGGAAGAGTGACTGCAGTCCGTCAGATACCAACAATGAAATTACAAAGAAAAGACCAAACCTATGCCCCACTATGTGCAATCCGCTCCCATCCCCGGAAGGTGCCGCACCAACAGCAGCACCCGACTCCCACCCAGCCTCAACCCACAAACAATATCACGACAAAGACCAAATACGTAAATCAAGAACAAAAAGGCACATAGCTCATCCAACCACCTTCAAGGGAAGCAAAACAATGAACCATGATTAACAATATTAAACAATGTCATCAGCAGATCTCGGTGTGACATGTGGCAACTGCAGGCCACTAGCCTGGGTCTCGTCCGTATCAGTGCCTGCAGCTGATCCATCCTTTTCTGTGTCAGTTCCCGAACCCCCTTCAGGTTCCCGGAGCAATTCCGATACTGCGCGTAGCGCTTCTTTTCTCTCCCTCTCTGTCTGGGAAGCGCTGGGCGCCTTCGAAGTGACAGGACGCCGCCGCAGCCCCCGTCGGCGCCGCGGCAATCGCCTCGAGGATATACTAGTCCCAGTGTCCCCAGCCGGCCTCTTGCCTGTCTTATACGTTTCCAGCCAGTCCCATGCCTCCGACGGATCCTCACAAAAGTGCGTTGTACCTTCCAGGATAATCCGCAATCGAGCTGGAAACATCAGTGAATATTGAAGCCCCTCTTCACGGAGTGCCCTTTTGACAGCTAGGAAAGACGCCCGGCGGCGCTGTACCTCCAGCGTGTAATCTGGAAAGATGGAAACCTTGCTGTTGTCCACCGTATATGGCCCAGCCGTGCGAATATGTTCATACCATGAAACAGTTTGTTCTTTTGCGTTATGGCTGGTAATACTGGGGACAGCCTATTAGCAAACATTTTAGCATACATTTTCCATCCTGTAACTAGATGGTTCCAAATGATTCTTTCCCTGCATGGCCTTAATAGGCTAGCAGAGCTGAATCACTACCCATATTAAATAACTTACCTGCCTGATCGACAGCAGCACTAAAGTTCACAAAACAACAGTGTAGCTTCCAATGGGTAGACGGTGTCCATAATCCATCAAATACAAATCCTCCATGTTTTTGGACAGCAGGTATTCTGTTTAATCCTCAATCTACTCTTTCTGGCCAATTAGAAGCACTTTCATGAAGAGCTTGCACTTTACATCTAATAGTGCAACTATCCTGCACTGACTGAGGTGATCTGTCTCCCTTTTCACGCAGTAAGACCATAACGCTGCCCTTCCATGATTCAAGAATAAATATTCGCCTGCAATCATATGTCCACACAACCAACATCATACACTATCACGTCCACATCAAGACAAGCAACGTCATACTTCCAGAAACAACTATCATATATCCATACAACCATCATTCTACTCGAACTACTCATATCAGTGGATGTTAACACAGCCTAACATCATTTGCCAGCCCACCCAAAATCCTATGCTCACACAGTCAACCGCATAACACCAAAACATCCATCAACATACCATTGCGCAACCAGGATCATAGGATAATGCATCTTTCATCATAAACCGACATATCCATCATCATATGTCCACATAAACAACATTCTATGGTAACACTCCAAAAATCATACGTCCACAAAACTTTATAAAACAATTCACCTATGTTTATACATCTGCACTAACCAATCAAACAGGAACACAACTAGCATCATACATCAACACAAGCAACATCATAGTTCAGTGCATCCACCATCATACATGCACACTACCATCATCATACACCAACACACCCACCACCATATTCCACACGGCAAACATCATATGCCAAATACAACCACCATCATATATACCCACATTCCACTGGACATGGCGCAACGTTATCACCTAAAGTCATGAATTGACTGCCTATGGCATGATGGGGCCCTGTCGGCAAACCCTGTAGCACACAGCAGTTGGCTGTCCCAGGTAGGTTACGAGGAGGATCTTGCCGTAGCGTGTAATTTCATAGATGTAATATGCAGTATATTATCAGAAAGCACAAGTTTAAGTGATGTTATGGTTAGCTTTGTATGTAACACCTTAACATATGTTTAACAAAACGACAGAGGTGTTAAAGTAGAGTTATGGTTGCAAAGCGAAACCAAGAAACCACTGAAATATGCAAATGATGGTGTGCCCCACACCTCACACAACAGCCATGCACAACACAACTCACACACTAGGGGGCCGAATACGATGTCGGTCGGAAAGCCTCCGACCGCTAGTCGGAAACTTTCCAAACGCGGACGGAGGCTTTCCGAACGACATGGTCGGTTTGCGGTCCAACCACCGAATTACGATGTCGGCGGTCGGAGCGTGAACCGACTGTTCATTCCACTGCTGTTCGCCGCACCGTAATCACCTATGGACGGCGTTTCTGCCGTCAGGATTACGATGTCGGTTTCACACAGCCTTTCCGTGCCAGCCTTTCCAACACGGAAAGGCTGTCGGAAAGTGACTTTGGGCCCCCTTGCCTCTGCGGCCTACGGTTGGTGGCCAAGGGGGTACCTAGGGTGCCCCGGTAAACAGTGCTTAATTTGTAAAATATGAAGTGCAGGTGCTCAAATGTTTGTTGGAGGCCACACCTACTTTTTATCGGTTCCACCCATGCGACCGTAATGTTTCTGCCTCAACGAGATTCCACCAGATTTGGTGTAGTAACTCTGCCCCCTCCCATCTCCTGCCTTAACAATACCAGAGGCCCAGGTAAGGGTGGGATGAAAAGAGGACATAGCCATAGATTCTGTTCAATTATCTATGCCTGGTTCATGATGTTATGTATTCACTCGGCAGCTCTCCCCTTAAGTCTCGCTGCAGGCTGTATCTTCCCAGTCACACCTTGCGGTCAGTTTCTCACTGTAACAACTTAAATGGGTCCTAAGTTTCGCCACTGACAGGCTTTTCCTGTTACAGCGCCCAGAAGCGGATCCTGCTTCCGGGTTTTCTCAAGGAGGAGTCAAAGGTCATGAGTTGCAGGAGACTTCTAAAGAGTAAAGACCTGGCTTTCCCTGCTGTTTAACGATCGTTACTCAGTACTTGAAGGCAGTATGAGTCCATATTTGACCCGTTTTTTGCGCCAAGATGCCCCATGGAGTGATAGTTGAGGCAGCTCTACTCAATAAAACAAAACATAAACATAGGGAAAAAACACACCCATTTAATTACAATACACGCATTACAATTTGAGGCACAGGGAGACAAAGTCGAAACTGGGATCAGAATGAACTCATTCAGATTCCAAGGACAGAATTTACCCACTTGTCACGATTCCTCCTCTAGGGGCACCACAGCCCCAGGGGCCTCTCAGTTGTTAAATATGAGATGCTAGTGTTAATAAACTCAACAGCATTCCCTTGACCTCAGAAGGATGAAAGCAGCAGCTGAACCTGCCTTCTTCAGCTTACACCCAGATCAGTTATTTGCATGAACCCACCGAGGTACTTTACAGGGATTGCACCACCGAGCAGCAGTCCCATGACCCCAGGAGGCTCTGGACCCTGTGGCCTGCAGGGCGTGCTCACATCAGCGCATCACTCGCTTTATTCTACAGAAAGGTATTTTGCCGCATTGGAACAGCAGGTGTTCAGCCCGCTGAGCTATCTCACGTGTTGTTTGTGCGTTCACAGAACGGAAGTGGGCAGGTGAGGATGAAAACCCTGCCGCTGTCTATCCCTGAGTGTGTACGCCTTTAATCTGCAGTGCCGAGCCCTCCCACCTGCACTGCACACCTGAGCAGCCCCCCCAGACAGGAAGCCCTCTTCCAATTACCGTCTAGCTCTGTAATTACAAGTCGCCTCGAGCCCGGGGGCCTGGACCTCATCTGGGGCTGTGTGACTTAAGGGGCACGGGGAAAAGGGGGTGGATGAGGTGGGTGGGGGAGGATTCCTTGCAGTCTACAGTCCAGTGCTATGCACCTTTGTAATTTAATTTATATTCAATGACCAAATTAATCGAGGGACCTTGCAGACCCTAACTAGTTCAATGTGCCTCGCCCTCAAGGAGCTAGCTGAAACATCTGCATGGGTAAAAGAGAATAGCATCGCGTCTCAAAGAAGAAATGCAAATGAATACATTTAAAAATATGCTTTATGTAGTTTCTGTTTTATTTAACACATTTCAGTGGCAGGGCCGCGCCGTGAGGCACTGGGAGGCTTTACATGTGGCAGGTGTTACTATGGTGCATGGCTACTAATGTTGTACATAAGGTGCACTACTGATGATGGCTGCAAAAAAGTGACCACGTGCCTGACTCTGATATCGCTCACAGCTTCCGCTTCTTGTCCAGATCAATCAATGACTCTCTCTAAATCTCTCTCTCGTGCTATGAAGCCCGACGTGAGATTGAAAAGGAGCTTTGCGGTCTGGTGTCGATTGAGACGCTGACGACGCAAGTAAGTCACGGGAGGTCCGAGGTCGTGAGGGAGCATTTAGGCCCTAACTAAGCCTAGGGTAGTCACAGAAGGATGAAGAGTGTGGGAAGGCCAGGCCTGAGCCTCAAACCTGCAGATTGTGCGACACTTTGCAGAACAGAACTGTGAGGTGACGTGTGCCCCGCGTTGCAGGGCTTGGAAAGGACCACAGACGCAGCAGCAGTCTCTGACACTGATGCATACCATTCATACATTAATTCATACACACGATCAGTCCTGCACACGATGCTCATGTTCCTTCGCGAGCCGTGCCCTGTACAGGCGTTGCCAATTAATTAAAGTTAACATGATCATTGATGTGGTTTACTCTGGGACTGGGTGGGGGCCGGGGGTGTTCCCGGGGAATTACAAGGCGGGCGGCCCTACGGATTCCATCAGAAATGAGGAATAACTGGCAGACTCACAAACAGTGAGCTTTAATTCAGCCAGTTATTTTCTCATTTCCCAAAATGTCACTGAAGCCTGAAAATGCCTTGGGCAACCAGTCTGTTGTGGGTAAAGTTTATTAGTACGTCGTCGTTACCTGTGGTAGGCCGGCCGGCAGGGACTCGGGACACGACGACACACACATTGGCTTCGCCTGCACTGCCTTTCTTTAATAACTGATTAGGCACTACTGGCCAGGCTGATCAATGCCCAAAACACGCCAGGGTTGTCGGGTGGGGCCGACTTGGTGATGACTCTCGTCCTGGCAGGTGGTGTCGTGACTCGTGGTGCTGTGCGCGCTGCAGAGGTTATGCTGGGGCATGGCAATGTGGAAAAAATTCTGCGCACGTTGCCGCAGCCCGGCAGCCACACAGCCCCTACCCCATCATAACCAAAATCCAGCCCAAATCTCGGCCCGCCCACCCACAGGCAAGTTAGTGGCACTGGCAACACTGACTGAAGCACTAAGGCAGGGCCGCCGGCACGTAGCGCAGTGCGCGCGCCACCCTCAACACATTTAAAATTTATTAGATATTTATATTTGAATGAATAATGCAGGAATCTCTTCCTCTGGGGCTCAGGGCAGGGCCAGGTTAAGTGTTTCTAAGTCCCACCACAGTAGCAAGTCAGCAACACTGTTTACTTTAGTTTAACCGCCGGGCCGGCGCTGACTCACTGGAGTCGGGAGATCAAAACACGCCGGCTGCAAAAAGGTAAATAAATAGAAAAATGTGATGTGCGTCAGTCAGTGCATGCGCAGCAGATGCGTGTAAACTGTAGACCCGGCCCTGTCAATTAAGTGCCGGTGCTAAGCACTGGAAAGCACCAGCACAAATTAAGCCCTGCCGGTAAATCCCTCCACTGTGTGGCATTTAATTCATTGGATTCATCCAGTTTCGTGGCTGTGCAGCTTGGTGGAACCAGTACTGATGGTTCCCTCGTGGTTCGTGATATTGCAGCGCAATGAGGCGAAGCGCGGAGCAAGTATGCACGCTGAGAATGTTTGAATATGTAAACAAGGACAAAAAGCGATTACAAGATGTGCATCTCACCACCTCTTTACTCATCAACATGATTTGTTCGTCTCAAATTTGTGAGATTGCACCCACGATAAAAAGGAAGGCACAGTGTGGTTTACAAAGGATAAAAAACAATGGGAGAAAAGTGCATGCAATTGACGATGACCGGCACAGGAGTTGGGTTTCCAGTCATGACGGACTACCATGGACACGAGAAATTCATAAGGAAGGAGAAATAACATAGATAGTTACAAAGATGAATTGTTGCAATTAAACATGAGGCCATTATTAATGTTGACACTGGGTGGTTCTGAGTTCCAGCATTAGAAATGTGAGTTTGACTAAAACACTGGAGAAATTGATTTGCAATTTGTTAAAAACACCATGTTGTGAGGGACAGAGTTTATTGCATTCTGGGAGGTGTAGTTGCATCGTTAAAAACAATGGTGGCAAGGAGAAAGAACACACATAGCTTGTCGTTTAGCTGAGCTTTGAAATCCTGGTTTAGTCAAACCACCTGGGAGTAATCAAGGAGGGCGGTAAAATGTATAATAGGCTGTGTCATCGACAGATTGAGTTTGCATCCAGATGGGTCACGCGCGCCTCGGCACGCCAGGAAATAGGAACATGACACGATAGAACTTGGCATGTTATTTTTAAAGAAGTCGAAATTCTGGAAGGAGTGTTTTAAGGAATAGGAATGACCAGATGACATGGTAAGCGTGAATATGTTTAGATCAGTTTCAGCGCTAATGAATAGGTGATAAGATTCAATACGCTTAAGGGGTTGGATTGACCGAGGGTTAACTTGCTATGTAGAAGATTTGAGTACGGCATGGATGTTGAAAAAGGGTCAGTGTTAGTATGCTGGATGTTCCAGTGTAAACTCTCTGGGTACTGGGCAGATTAATTTGCAGCGTTTCATGCATTGTCTATGGAGGATATTATTTTCGTGTACAATAGATGGATTCCATTTTTCAATTTTTAATTTTTGCAAAATGCACCATTGTGATGATAAAGATGGGTAAAACATATATGTGTTTGTATTTTAGATGCCCCTGACGAAGGGAATTTTTCCCGAAATGCATTGGGTTATTGGAATAAATCATGACATACGGAACCTACTTTTGCTCCTGAGTTTTTGTAAGCAGTGACGTAAAGCATTGAAATGAATAAAATGGATTGAATGAACAGTTAAGCAAGAAGGTTTAAAAGTAATGGTGAAAAACATGGATAAAAAAGAAGATTAAATTATTTGAATTTAATTCATTGGATTCATCCAGTTTCGTGGCTGTGCAGCTTGGTGGAACCAGTACTGATGGTTCCCTCGTGGTTCGTGATATTGCAGCGCAATGAGGCGAAGCGCGGAGCAAGTATGCACGCTGAGAATGTTTGAATATGTAAACAAGGACAAAAAGCGATTACAAGGTGTGCATCTCACCACCTCTTTACTCAGGCACCATGAGGTGCCTGCCACATGGTGCTGGGTTTTACACCCCCCCCATTTCTTCATGGGAGCCTGTATTATGGCTGGTTTACCGCCGTAACACAGGCTCCCATAGAGAAATGTGAGTATCCACTGTTCGGTCGCATCGCAATCAGGTGGTTGGAACCGCCAACAGGAGGTCGGTTGGTCCCAAGACCGAGACGGTGTCAGTAACAGGCAACTCCGACCAACATCGTAATCAGCCCCTAAATGCAATGCTTATGACCTCCCAGGATTTATACCAATTAGTTATCAACACGATAAAGCACAACATAATTAAGTAACAACACATACTCAAACCAATCAATATTGATACATTCAAAGTTGCCTCTTTAATAGTGTAAAGAGTGATATAATATGTAATGTCATTTGTAACTTTATATACAGCATGTTAGAATTGAGGTTTCTAATTGGCAGAGGTAGGCACCCTGTCCAAGCAGGAACCACCACTCTAGTCAGGGTAAGCCAGATACAGACTAAGGGGTCTATTACGATGGCGGGCGGACACCGCAACGGCAAACGGGACAGCCCGCAAGAGGTGCAGCGGTCCCGCAATGGCAATTAGGATGCCACCACCACGGTGGCGGTGGCATCCCGCATATATTGCATTGCGGCGGGCGGTGCTGTAAACAGCACCCGCCACAATGCAATCTATGCATGTTGTGCATTGGCATGCACAACGTGACAGGCACCGCGCGGTGCCTGCCACCTTGTCCATGCCAATGTTGGGGGTACCATAGGTACCCCCCAAGTGCAGCCCCCCCACCCCCCTGGGGGCCCGCAACAGGCCCCCAAAGCGAAAACCGCATGCCTTTCCATGGCGAACTCTCCGCCATGGAAAGGCATTGAAAATGCCACATGCTAATATGGATGGTGGTGCCTGCAAGCCACCGCCACCATATTATGGGCCTTTTCCGCCCGGTAGGCAATTGGGACGATTGCCTACCGGCGGAAAAGCGGCAGACGTTCTTTCCGTCCGCCGCGGTACCCCCCGCCATGCTAATGTGGCGGGGGTAAAAGGCCGTCCAGTGGGGTGTGTTGGGCGGATCGCCACCGCCGGTCGGGCTGTGGCGATCCGCCCGCCACCCACTAGGAAAGTAAAGAATCTAGGAGTGATAATTGACGACAAGCTCAATTTTGGTGACCAGATAAATGCAGTAGCCTCAGCCACCTTTTATACCCTCAAAATGATTAAGAAAATATTATATTTCCTACCGGTAGACAGTCGGCGGACAGTTGTCACGGCACTTATTATGTCAAGGCTGGATTACTGCAATGGTCTTTATCTAAATATTCAAGAACGTTTCTTGAATAAGCTCCAATTGCTACAAAATGCGGCGGCAAGACTGCTTACTGGTACCCCGAAATTTACACCAATTTCCAAGGAAATCAAAAAACTCCATTGGTTGCCTGTCAGGAAAAGGGTACGCTTTAAAGCTCTATGTATCGTGCACAAAGCACTGCAAGGTACAGGCCCAGACTACCTTAAACAGCATCTTAAATGGTATCAACCTAAAAGAACTCTTCGTTCCCTTGGCGCTAAGTTGGTATCAGTACCATCTATAAAAAGTTACATGGGGAGGGAGAAGCTTTATTGCCGGTGCTGCCAAGGCCTGGAATGATCTCCCTCTCTATCTGAGAAACACAACTAATATCCTAACTTTCAGGAAGGAACTGAAGACATGGCTCTTTACCTTGTAAAAATACCCTCCACCCCAATGCACAGTTGAGAGCAGCTAGCGCCAGGACACCTTTGGGTAACCGCTTGCGCTTTATAAATGCCTATAACATAACATAACAATGGGCCCCTAAAATATAACCTGTGCTCACCGTCTGGTAGCTTGCACAGAACATCCAGGCTTATCGAAAGAACCAATGTGTAAGTATTTGTGCAACACACATACACAGTAACACAATGAAAACACCACAACAATATTCTACATAAGGTTAGAAGAAAAGACTATATTTTTACGAATAAAACAAGATGAAAATGACAAAAATCGAATTAGAACAGGAGTTATGAATTTTTAAAGATTAAATCAAAATCTAGTGCTTAGAGTCAAATAGCGCTTGGGGGTTACTTGAGGTAACAGTGGACCAGGGTCAATCCAAAGTTCAGCCTGACCACAATGGAAGGCAGGCCAACTACAGTACTCACACAGGTCCCATTGAAAAAGTACCTTGAATGGAGCAGCCGTTGACATCAAAGAGTCGATGTTGCGGTTATGATCCGCGCAGACGATGAAGGCTTAGTTGAACCCCTTTACGATGCAGGCACGGTGTCGTCGAGCCGCGCTGTCTGTTGTCGTTGAGCTGTGCAGTCTGTCGAAGCTATGCCGTCGATCGGCTCCTGACTCGGGTCAGTTCCGATCGGCGCAAAGTCTTCACTGAATCGCTTTTCATGGTTCTCTACATTAGAAATCACCTTTCATGGGCTTAGGACTGGATTGGCCACACTTGGCAGGGCACGACTCACAGACAGGAGCCCCTGCTCTGGGTACACCAGCCGAATACTTACCATAGTCATGCTGGCATCTGTATCCCTCTGAACCTCAACACCATGCCCATTGATGTTGACCCATTGACTATACTTTGTAGTATTTGAGGGCACATGGTTCTTAGGAACCATCTCACTTTCACCCAGGGACACTAGGGTACCCCACTAAACTCTGCTCATTAACTGGGACAAACTCCTCCCCCAGTACTACATTAGCCACCTCTGGAGTCTTTCCTCCAGTGGGAGGTGGTGCTCTTTTTGGGCAGTAGGGATCCCCTTTGTAGTGTCCATACTCAAAGACTCTTAGCACTTAGGAGTTTTGGGCTGCTGACCATTGTCATTGTAGTTTTTCTTCTGGTGGCCAGATTGGGAATGGGAACCAGACCCTTTCCCTTGTCAGTTGTTTTGGGCCCCTGTGCTGAGACAAAATATCGACTTGCGAAAATGTAGAGTCAAAAATATTGTGGCATGGAAATACTGTCAGCAAGAGTATCGTTGTCAAAAATATAGATTTTAAGGTAAGTAATATTGATTTTTAAATATCTAAAAGGCCCATTACGATACCGTGCGTAAAAAAATCCGCCACCCATGAAAGCGGCAAAATCCGCCCGCCTACACCGTCTGAATACCGAC